>JAVHNM010000236.1:2500-88303 GCA_031216125.1 Dalbergia cochinchinensis
AGTGTTCTATCACCTATCGTTTGATTGGTCCAAAGGATCATTTTCGCATATTTTAAATCACCTTAAACCTTAGCATATTATAACAAGATGCAATACATAACTTATAAATGCATCTCTAATCTTCCAACTATAACATGCAAATAATGAATCCTATAACAACACCTCACATAACATCAAATATCACATGAACATTCCCTTAAATGGCCGAACATAAAATAAATTAATTAATCTAAGTGTTCTAGAATTGTACTTTTACGGTTTTCTAGTTACTAGTTTCTCTATAGGTGCTAAAAATCCATCCATCCTACCTACCTACCTACCTCAAATGTTACCAAGTTTTTCATAATTAAACAATCCTAAACTGAATGATGTTATTCCATTAAAACAATTTTGGCAGTGGCTAAAAATAAATAGGTCAAAACTATGCTAAAACTCAACTTTACGATTTTTCTATAGGAGTAGTTTCTATAGAAAGGCTCCTACTTCAATATATATAATTTTTACACATTCTAACATACCAAAACAACATCATATACCAGCAAGCACATGAGGACAGAACCAAAATATTAAAGCTCAAACATCATTCAAACTTCATGATTAAAACTTGCTTTTCAATTTTCAATCCTTGTCAATTTTCAAGTCATCCACTTTCAATCCTTTATCAACCACTTTATGCCAAGTGGATGACAAGGATTGAAAATTGAAAAGCAAGTTTTAATCATGACCTTTGATTTATTATATTTTACTCGGGTGCCAATAACTCATCCGTTCAGTAGAATTTCATTGTGCGATTTTAACACCGAAGAAGCTACTTGCTCTCCAAGTTAATATGAGCCACTTATCTTGAGCCAAGTGGATGGCCAAGATTCATTCTTTGACCAAAAACCGAAATCTTAGCCATCCATTTCATTATTTCATTTTGAAAAAGGAATAAATACCCATTTTGACTAATTTTATACCTAGATAATGATAAATCACCAACCTTATCACTCCAACACCATCAATTTCGGCCAAGGGCTCCAAATACATCAAACTTCATCTTCCTTCCACCATTAACAAACTTGAAGCTTCAAACTTCATCTTCCTTCCACCATCTTCCTTCCACCATCTTCGGTTTTCCTGCTAGCAGTGATTGTTCACGAATTTTCTGAGGGAATTGTGGGTGTTTTCATGAGCTATAAAAATTATATGTTGAAGGTAACATCCTAGGATAGTTCCATGAATTTTCTTGAGCTCTGGTTTTGACTCCTAATGCCTTGAGAAATTCAATAACCGAAGTGGTAACTATGCTGCTTGAAATCTTGAATCTGAAGCTGTGAACTTGTGAGATTTTATTAACCTAGTAAATGATCGAATTATGAGCTAAACTTTTTACAGGATATTGAGGACATATTGAAGTCCAACCTTGAATTTTTATATGATTTGATATGATCATTTGGTAGGGTAATAAAATTGGAAACTATGGCTGTTGGCTGTAAATAGGGGGTTTCCAACCTCCAAATTTGTCTAATTTTGTTGACGTATTTAGAGAATTCTTTTTGTTATGAAAATTTTATGGAACCTTGTGGACATTGAGAATTTTTATAGCATTTGAATTGATCATTTGGTATGAGAAATAAATTGTGATACTTGAGTGAAAAATCTGCCAATGTGCTGAAGTTGTGATGATGCCTTGAATTAGTGACCTAATGGCATTTGGTTCAAGCTGGTGTGTATGAATGCATGCCATGAACTTCCAAGATTATGTTATGAGGAATGAATGAATAATATATATAGGTTTGAAGTATTATGAGATCAGAGAATTATGTTCATGCATATAGAAATGTGATGCATGTATATGTGAACTTGAGGATGATGTATGTGCTAAGTGAACAATAAAGTCCCCTTTAGTATAAAAAGGGCACGAAGAGGTCCCTAATAGGGCACGAAGAGGTCCTCATTAGGGCACGAAGAGGTCCCCATTAGGGCACGGAAAAGTCCCCTTTATTATGTCAAGGGCACAAAAGATCATTGTAATTGCCATATGTATATGTATATCTTGTTAAATTATTGGTCTTGAAGGAATTCGTATGATGTTGAATGTTATGAAATACATGTTTTAAATGATTGAATAATAAAAGAGACCCACTTCGGAAAAGTGATTTTATAATTTTAAAATGAACATTTGATATGTACATATTGCATGCTCACGCTTTCTCATTTGATATGTACATTATGAATGTGTAATTAGGGAGTTACCCTACTGAGAATTGTATAATTCTCACCCCTATATTTTTGTGTTCCCGTGTCGTCTCCAGGTTGACGCAGAGGACCGAGGGACTGCTATGCAAAAGAACTCGGAAGTGCAATAGTGTAGTAGTTAATGTTTTTATTATGTTGTATTTAGTGGAATGAACACGTGTGTAAATATGTTAGAGAACAAAGGTGTGTTAAAGCTCATAGAAGAGTTTCCCTTATGTACTTAACTTTGTATTAAATAAATAGTTTGGTTTCATTGCTATATATTTTAGTATAATTATGACCTAATTATCTCGCGAACTAACCAAACTGGCTATAGATATTTAAAAAAAAAGGTCCGCAAACTTAGAAGTAACAACTCTCGAGTATGACACCATAACTTAAGGATGAAGTCGTGCTTGGGAGGATGTTACATTATGGTATCAGAGCCTGCACTTCTCCTAGTACGGTGTGGTTCGGGGACGAACCAAGCGGAAGGTGGTGGGCATGTAACCCCCGCGGATTGCGAAGTCGGGGAGTAATCGCTGGTGCAAGGAGGCACGGACAAGGAACGACTTTTGACAGACTTCGAAAGCGGAGGGGTACATGAATGAACCGATTACACACCCGAAGGAGAGGGATCCTGAGACTGTATAGGTATAGGACTATACAGTTAAGGAGGGCTTATATGAATTGATTTGTACTACCTATACCAACAAGATGCATCTTCTTTTCGGTAGCCCAAATTGAAAGGACTCCATAGTTAAACGTGCTTGACTTGGGATGGGTGACCTCCTGGGAAGTTTTCTAGGAAGCGTGTGAGTGAGGACAAAGCATGCTGAAAAGACTCGTGTTGGTTTGTGGGGACAATCGTTAGTCCATAAAGCAGCAGGGGATGTTACATGTGTTGTATATGAAGACACATGTGAGGGTATGGGTGCCCATGGTGGAGGTATGGGTGCCCATGGTGGAGGTATGAATGGCCATCTAGAAGGACCTAGGGACCAAGTTTCATTTTTAATATAGGTTAGGGTGTGTATTAGAGCTAGATTTAATTAGGAGAAAGGTTAGGAATGGGTGATTAGGTGTTTAGGTTGATGATCATTGTAACACCCCGATTTTTCTGTCCGAGGGAAATGACCAAAATGCCCCTGAGGTCATTTCCCGACCCGAATGCGAGGGTAACCAACTCGGTCATTTCCCGACCCGAATGCGAAGGGTCAACTCAATGTTTGAAGGGGATTGAATGGCCTTTGAATGCTTTCGGAAGCGAAAATTTCATTTTCCGCAGTTTCGGGTCAAAATGACCAAAATACCCCTATAGGTTTTTACGCGGGTAAAGGTGCCGTTTGAGCCCGGAACTTTCCCTAGAGGTTTAAAAAGATGTTTTCATGTGTCTAGAGGTCTCTGTTCAAGTCCCGGTGGTCCCGGGCAGTTTTAGTGCAAAATTACGATTTTGCCCCTAGAATAGTGTTTTTGAGCTTAATGACGTAATTAAGCAAACCTAAGCAATATTAGGCTCTGAACGAAGATTAATTAATTTCCCTAATTAATCTAGAGTCAAAATAATTTATTAAGGTTAATTAGAACCTAAAATTGCTTAGATTAAACTTAAATCCCTTTTTAGAACTCAAGACTCCTAGTTTTGGAATCTTGAATAGTGTTTTCTCTCTCCAATTCCTTAAATCAAGGAAATGTGTCTAGAGTTGTTTACACTCTAAATTGAGAATTTAACTCACTAATGGTGCAAGACCATTCCTTAATTATGTCTAGACCACCTTAATTATCCATTTCCCTTACCTAAACACTTTCTTACAAATTCCTAATCTTAAGCATAATCAAAGATACACCTAAACACAACTCTAAACCATAATTAAAATGCAAAGAACCCTCCCCCATGGTTGATGAAGTTTGGGCCAGCACACTCCCCATTGGCCACATGTTTAATTATTTTCTCACTCAAAGAACCATGCTTGAGGCCATACCTTGAACCATACCTCACCATACCTTGAACCATACCTCACCATACCTTCAGCCATACCTCACCATGCCTCAAGAACACATTATCTCACCTCATGGAACTCATGGATGCCTCCAATTCTGTACACATGGCCGAAGCTCCTCTCCTCCATGAGCTCCCTTCATTTGTTTCATTTTTCTATAAATAGAATGCCTTGAGGAGCTTGCACCACTTTTAGATCATTTGCTAAGTTTAGGAGCACTCAAAGCTTTTCCTTTTCTCTCAAAGTTCTAGTGTTCTTCAAGTTCTTGGAGTTCTTCAAGTTCTTCATCTTCTTCTTCCATCTTCAAGTTCATCACACCAAGTAGGGATTTCCTTTCATGTATTCTTTGCTTTAAAGTTCTTATTTCAAGCTTGATGTTCATTCATAGTTTCTCTTATTTCTTTTTAGAACTTCTCTTCCACTCCTTTTTCCTTTTCATTTTCGGCCATAGGCCTTGGAGAACAAAGGAATGAGAGCTTGATGATGAGAGTTTCATGATGATGTTCATCACTTGAAACAAACTCTAGAGCTTGATCTTTGTCCTTGAACAAAAATGTTTCTAGTTCTTCCTTTCTTGAACTCTTGAGAACTTTAGCTTTGATGATGTTTTAAAATGGCTCTATGAACTCAATGATGAGGACTCATGATGTTGGTGTTAATATATCATCAAGATCATGAACTCTAGAGTTTTAAAATGTTCCTTTTTCTTCTTGAAGATTTCGGCCATTTCCTTAATTTTTCTTCTAAGAACTCTAAGCTTGACTTTACCTTGTTTGAATGAGTTTGGGGTAAGGTTGAGTTCCTTTAAAGTCTTGTTAAGAGCTCTAGAAAGATAAAATGAACTTGCATAATTTATTTTATGCTTGCATTCATATTTACATTCTTGCTATGCACCTTTACTTTCAAGCTATCACCTAAGAACATAAAGATTAAAATGGAACTTGTACCATCACTCAATTTAATTCTCAAAGCCTTTCTATTTCGGCCTTAAAGTTGATTGTTGTTAGGCCTAGAGCACTAAAATAAAGAATTGAACTTGCATCATCACCTAATTAATTTCTCGAATGCCTATCTATTTCGGCCTTAAAGTCGATTGTTGTTGGGCCAAGAGCACTAAAATAAAGAATTGAATCTTGCATATTTACTTTCAAACTTGCACGTTTAAGTTTATGCCTTGCATATTTAATTTATGTCATCACTTTATTTTGTAAGCAAGATTAAAAATGAAAAGCATGAGCACGTTTATGTTATGTCGTAACTTAAGAACCTAGAGCTCAAAGACTTGCCCATTTCATTCCAAGTTAAAGTTTAATGTGAAACCATTCTTTGAATGCATATTTTCGGCCAAGTAGTGATGATGGACGTGCAATGAGTTTTCATCTACCTACTAGGACCAATAGTCTATGTAACACCCCGATTTCTCTGTCCGAGGGAAATGACCAAAATGCCCCTAAGGTCATTTCCTGACCCGAACTCGAGGGTAACCAACTCGGTCGTCCTCGAAGGGTCAACTCAATGTTTGAAGGGGATTAAATGGCCCTTGAGAATGCTTTCGGAAGCGAAAATTTCGTTTTCCGCAGTTTCGGGTCAAAATGACCAAAATACCCCTATAGCGTTTTTACGCGGGTAAAGGTGCCGTTTGAGCCCGGAACTTTCCCCAGAGGTTTAAAAACATGTTTTCATGTGTCTAGAGGTCTCTGTTCAAGTCCCAGTGGTCCCGGGCAGTTTTAGTGCAAAATTACGATTTTGCCCCTAGAATAGTGCTTTTGAGCTTAATGACGTAATTAAGCAAACCTAAGCAATATTAGGCTCTAAACGAAGATTAATTTATTTCCCTAATTAATCTAGAGTCAAAATAATTTATTAAAGTTAATTAGAACCTAAAATTACTTAGATTAAACTTAAATCCCTTTTTAGAACTCAAGACTCCTAGTCTTGGAATCTTGAATAGTGTTTTCTCTCTCCAATTCCTTAAATCAAGGAAATGTGTCTAGAGTTGTTTAGACTCTAAATTGAGGATTTAACTCACTAATGGTGCAAGACCACTCCTTAATTATGTCTAGACCACCTTAATTACCCATTTTCCTTACCTAAACACTTTCTTACAAATTCCTAATCTTAAGCATAATCAAAGATACACCTAAACACAACTCTAAACCACAATTAAAATGCAAACTAATCCTCCCCATGGGCTGATGCATTTCGGCCACATCCTCCCCCTTTGAACACATATTAAATTGTTTTCTCACTCAAAGAACCATGCTTGAAGCCATACCTTGAACCAGACCTCACCATACCTTAAGCCATACCTCACCATACCTCAAGAACACATTATCTCACCTCATGGAACTCATGGAATGCCTCCAATCTGCACCTCATGGCCGAAGCCATCCTCCCCCATGAGCTCCCTCCATTTGTTTCATTTCTCTATAAATAGAATGCCTTGAGGAGCTTGCACCACTTTTAGATCATTTGCTAAGTTTAGGAACACTCAAAGCTTTTCTTTTCTCTCAAAGTTCTAGTGTTCTTCAAGTTCTTGGAGTTCTTCAAGTTCTTCATCTTCTTCATCTTCTTCTTCCATCTTCAAGTTCATCACACCAAGTAGGGATTTTCTTTCATGTATTCTTTTCTTTAAAGTTCTTGTTTCAAGCTTGATGTTCATAGTTTCTCTTGATTCTTTTTAGAACTTCTTTTCTTCTCCTTGTTCCTTCCCATTTTCGGCCATAGGCCTTAGAGAACAAAGGAATGAGAGCTTGATGATGACAGTTTCATGATGATGTTCATCACTTGAAACAAACTCTAGAGCTTGATCTTTGTTCTTGAGCAAAAATGTGTCTAGTTTTTCCTTTCTTGAACTCTTGAGAACTTTAGCTTTAATGATGTTTTAAAATGGCTCTATGAACTCAATGATGAGGACTCATGATGTTGGTGTTAATATATCATCAAGATCATGAACTCTAGAGTTTTAAAATGTTCCTTTTTCTTCTTGAAGATTTCGGCCATTACCTTAAATTTTCTAAGCTTCATGGTTTGATTTCCTAAAAATGTTATGTTGAGTTTTAAGAACTCTAAGCTTGACTTTACCTTGTTTGGATGGGTTTGGGTTATGGTTTAAATTCCTTTAAAGTCTTGTTAAGAGCTCTAGAAAGATAAAATGAACTTGCATAATTTATTTTATGCTTGCATTCATATTTACATTATTGCTATGCATCTTTACTTTCTAGCTATCACTTAAGAACATAAAGATTAAAATGGAACTTGTATCATCACTTAATTTAATTCTCGAAGCCTTTCTATTTCGGCCTTAAAGTCGATTGTTGTTGGGCCTAGAGCACTGAAATAAAGAATTGTACTTGCATTATCACCTAATTAATTTCTCGAATGCCTATCTATTTTGGCCTTAAAGTCGATTGTTGTTGGGCCAAGAGCACTAAAATAAAGAATTGAACCATGCATATTTACCTTCAAGCTTGCACGTCTAAGTTTATGCCTCGCATATTTACTTTCAAGCTTGCACGTTTAAGTTTATGCCTTGCATATTTAAATTCAAGTCATCACTTTACTTTGTAAGCAAGATTTAAAATGAAAAGCATGAGCACGTTTAGTTTATGTCGTAACTTAAGAACCCAGAGCTCAAAGACTTGCCCATTTCATTCCAAGTTAAAGTTAAATGTGAATGTATTCCTTGAATGCATAATTTCGGCCAAGTAGTGATGATGGACTTGCAATGAGTTTTCATCTAGCTACTAGGACCAATAGTCTATGTTTTAAGTTTTCCCTAAAGCTTTACAAATCTTTATAAGGTTATGTCATCACAAGTTGTGATTTTATTATCTTTTAGGGGATGGAATATGTTTTGGTCAGTGACCTAAGGCTTCACATAGCCTCTTGATGAATTAAAATGTTTTGCAAAGAGTTTTAGAAGTTCTAGATCGATTTCAAGAGAAACTAGTTAACTTATGTACCTAGAAATGTCAATTTAACTCCCTCATTTAAGTTAGATGTTTTCGGTTCTGATGTGATGAGTGTGATGCTGTATGATGATGTTTTGATGTGTTGGAATGTGTGAAAATATCATGTGATGATGTAGAAGCGAACCTATGCATGATAGGTAAGAAACTAGCTAACTAGAAATACCGTAAAGCTAGAATTTAACATAGTTTTGACCCATTTGTTTATGGAACTAATCCAAACTATTTTAATGGGAACATAATCAGATTTAGATTGTTTAGACATGACAAACTTGGTATCATTTGGGTTAGAATCGAATTCTAGCACCTATGAGGAAACTAGTAACGAGAAAAACCGTAAAAATGCAAATGTAGAACTCTTAGAACATTAATTTTCTGGATTCTGTCCAGCACCCTTACAACATGATAAACATGATTAATAATTAGTCCTTAAGCATAGGAATGCCTCATAATTGATTTAGATTTAATTCATAGTGCCTTAGGCGAAGACGGAACCAAGAAAGGGTCTAAAACGTAAGTTCTGGAACCCCGTGAACCCAAGTTAGAGGATTTGCCCTATGCTATTCAGATTTAAGTATGAACATGAGGATTAAGAATGATGATTAATTATGAGCCCTAAGGTGCATAAAAATATGAGCGACGGATGTTAGAGAATTATATCTCAAGATTAAGACCCGTAAGGGTCAAAGCATAAGCTACCGTAAGGGTAAGCGTTTGAATATTTTATGATGATGCATGAAGTATGCTAATGATGATGATGTTATTCATATGAGGAATTTATGAGGTTATATGTTTATGTGGCATAAAGCAAATTTGGAAGGAAATTCGGTGTAATGACCGTTGTGCCGCCGAATTTCCGACAAATTTGGGGACTTAAAAGAGATTTTGAAAAAATTAAGGTACTAAGATGGGTTCTAGGATGACACCGGTTCGGCCGAGCACCTCCATAGAACTCATGTGACATCGGTACCAATTTACACTCTTAGGTGACACCGGTTCGGCCGAGCACCCCTAAGAGAATTGCCCCCTAACCCGTACTCAGATAGTCGGGATTTATGATTTATGATACGCTTATCGTTAAGTGGTAAGTAAGAACTAGTGACGACTAGTTAAGGTATGAGCTCATAACCTAGATGTATGACACGTTCTGGGTGACACCGGTTCGGCCGAGCACCCCAAGTTCGATTGTCTTTTAGGGTGGCCCATGAGGAAGAGATGTTTCATGATTATGATTATGTCACTAAGTTTTGTCCCATATGAATGTTACCATTGCCACTTTATGCCACCAAGAATGATGATGCTTATGTTTTATGTATGTGCATTAGGTAGTGCCATGCATACATTTTCTATTATGTTGCATCCATGACATTAAGATCATCCTAAAATGAATGGACCTTGGCTAAAATATATTTTAAAGTTTAAAATGAACCTAATACATGCTCAGTCATTTTGTATAAATAAACCCAAGGTTCCTGAGGACGTAGATGATGACACCTAGGTAGGAGGAGGCCCTACTGAGATTCTTTAGCAAGATTCTCACTCCCTCTATCACTTTCTTTCCGTCATGTCTTCAGATGGCGACGTTCGTAGTGTTCGTGGACACCCCGACATGGGAAGTGCACTATGACCCGGCTCACGGGTCATACCATTTTGAGGGGCAGTGCACGGTGCGGGTTTTCATGTTCGTAGGACGCCCCTTCGCTCATCCCGTGCACACCCATCGCTTCTCCCCGACTGCACCCTATGGCGACGACGAGCGGGTTTTTGAGCGTGCACGTACGCATGACGAGAGAGTACTCCGCATGCACACCGCCGCCTTAGCCATGCGAGACTATCCCGACATGCGTCCCGGACCTACTTCTCGGAGACCGACCCGTCTGAGGACCCGCCTACTCATCCGTATAGCGAGAGTTCTGCCCCCTCTCCACCATTGATGAGGGAGGGCAGTGAGGATACCGTGACTCAGCCCCGACTTGCACGACAACCGGAGATGCGGCCACACCGCGGGGGTTACTCTCGATCCCCGTTCCGTCTCTTTACGCCCAAGGAGCTCGCACAGTTTCCCGGATACTTGCCTCGTTCACGAGACGGACGTCAGTAGGAGGTGACGATCGACCGATGGAGTACCCGGTTAGAGCACACACCACTAAGATGGGGATAAACCTTCTTTTGTTTAGAGGTTATCCCATTAGGTGCACTCGGGTAGGGGAGTAGATCATGTTTACGTTTATGTTGTATTTCCTTTCCTGTACTTTCCTTGTACTAAACTAAGTCCCACACTTATAAGTGGGCAAATTATATATATATATGAGATGATCTTCAGTGTTACTCATGGTGTGCCTTATGTTATGATGTTGTGAGACATTTGTTTACCATACATGGTTTACCGCTTATCGCATCACGCGGCTCTCACTTTGTTTTTCAAAAAAATTTACCCGTATTTTCCGCTAAGTAATTCAAAGTTAGATGAGGACTATGAAGTAACAGACTAATGATTAACCTAATTATGTTCTAGAGTATTAGGTTAAAAATTAGGATGTTACAGTCTATGTTTTAAGTTTTCCTTAAACCTTTACGAAACTTTATAAGGTTATGTTGTCACAAGTTGTGATTTTATTCTCTTTTAGGGGATGGGATATGTTTTGGTCACTGACCTAAGGCTTCTCTTAGCCTCTTGATGAATTAAAATGTTTTGAAAAGAGTTTTAGAATTTCTAGATTGATTCCAAGAGAAACTAGTTAACTTATGTATCTAGAAATGTCAATTTAATTCTCTTATTGAGGCAAGATGTTTTCGGTTCTGATATGATGAGTGTGATGCTGTATGATGATGTTTTGATGTGTTGGAATGTGTGAAAATATCATATGATGATGTAGAAGTGATCCTATGCGTGATAGGTAAGAAACTAGCTAACTAGACATACCGTAAAGTTGGAATTTGACATAGTTTTAACCCATTTGCTTTTGGAACTTTTCCAAACTGTTTTAATGGGAACATAATCAGATTTAGATTGTTTAGACATGAAAAACTTGGTATCATTTGCATTAGAATTGAATTCTATCACCTATAGGGAAACCAGTAACTAGAAAATCGTAAAAATGCAATGTAGAACTCTTAGAACATTTATTTTCTAGATTCTGTCCAGCACCCTTACAACATGATAAACATGATTAATAATTAGTCCTTAAGCATAGGAATGCCTCATAATTGATTTAGATTTAATATATAGCTTTCCAAGTAAAACGGAACCGAGAAAGGGTCTAAAACGTAAGTTCTAGAACCCCGTAAATACAAGTTAGAGATTCTGCCCTATGCTTTTCAGATTTAAGTATGAACATGAGGATTAGGAATGATGATTAACTATGAGCCCTTAGGTGCATAAAGATATGACCGACGGATGTAGAGAATTATATCCCAAGATTAAGACCCGTAAGGGTCAAAGCATAAACTACCGTAAGGGTAAGCGTTTGAATGTTTTATGATGATGCATGTAGTATGCAAATGATGATGATGTTATTCATATGAGGAATTCATGAGGTTATATGTTTATGTGGCATAAAGAAAATTTGGAAGGAAATTCGGTGTAATGACCAAGCAGTCGCTAATTTCCGACAAATTTGGGGACTTAAAGAGATTTTGAAAATTAAGGTACTAAGATGGGTTCTAGGATGACACCGGTTAAGCCGAGCACCTCCATAGAACTCATGTGACATCGGTACCAATTTATACTCTTAGGTGACACCGGTTCGGCCGAGCACCCCTAAGAGGTTTGCCCCCTAACCCGTACTCAGATAGTCGGGATTTATGATTTATGATACGCTTATCGTTAAGTGGTAAGTAAGAACTAGTGACGACTGGTTAAGGTATGAGCTCATAACCTAGATGTATGACACGCTCGGGTGACACCGTTCGGCCGAGCACCCCAGCTCGATTGTCTTTAGGTGGCCCATGAGGAAGAGATGTTTCATGATTATGATTATGTCACTAAGTTTGTCCCATATGAATGTTTCTATTGCCACTTTATGCCACTAAGTATGATGATGCTTGATGTTATGTTTTATGTATGTGCATTAGGTAGTGCCATGCATACATTTTCTTATTATGTTGCACTCATGACATTAAGATCATCCTAAAATGAATGGACCTTGACATTCAGTCATTTTGTATAATTAAACCCAAGGTTCCTGGGGACGTAGATGATGACACCTAGGTGGTAGGAGGCCCTACTGAGATTCTTTAGCAAGATTCTCACTCCCTCTATCTCTTTCCTTCCGTCACGTCTTCAGATGGCGACGTCAGAGTGTTCGTGGACACGCCGACATGGGAGGTGCACCATGACCCGGACCACGGGTCATTCCATTTTGTGGGTCGATGCACGGTTAGAGTATTCATGTTCATGGGTCGACCCTTCACTCCCCCTGTACATTCCCATCGTTTCTCCCCCGTCTCACTTTTTGGCGATGACCTGGTGTTCGAGCGCGCACGTCCCCTAGAGGAGAGGCTTCGCCGTACCCCACCATCCACGTTCGCCGCTCGAGACTTGTAATACCCTAGTAATTAACCAGATACACCTAGGTTGAATCTGATTAATGACTAGACTTTACTCCTTGCTTTGGTTCTTTCTTCATAATTTGAAAATACTTAGTGAAATTACGAGCCATTTTTTTTTTAAAACACATAATTGAAAACCTGAGCCAAGTACAAAGTGAACGAGTAAGCGGAGTTTAATAAGACGTTTAAGAATATATCACATCATATCACTTAGGCTCCATCATATAACATCCATAAGCACATTATAGCATATATTTACATACAATAACCTCACTCAAAGGGTGGGTTATGTTCATACATCATTATCTTATGCAAACCCATAAAAGAAAATATACATAAGGAAATACATGCCCTTAAACTAGATAACTCCATAAGCCGGGAAGGTTATCCTAAAACTAGGGTGCATGATCACACATAAATCTACTAAGAACCCTCTATGGCCACTGCCCCGAAATGGGGAATAAATCCGATCCATCGATGAGCTCCTCGGGAGGGGACACACGAGATGCACCAGTCAGGTCACATGGACGGCCTTCTTGCTAACCTCACTGAACAATTGCTTCTTCACTACCCTCTCTTACACGTGTGGGAGTAGGGAGCAGAGCTCTCGTAATATACATGAGTAGGAGTGTCCATCAAGGATCAGTTTCTAATATCTCATCTCGGGAACATACTGAAATCCATGGACAAAGCAGATGAAGCGGGATAAGAACGTAACATCCTTTCATCAAGTCGACGTGCATCTTCCGAAACCATTTCATCGCCATAGGGAAAAGTAGGAGAAAATCGATAACTAGGGACAAGATGTGCAAATGGATGACCTATGTAAATAAAAACACGAACTGCGCACCACCCTTCAAAATGATACGAGTGATGCACCGGATCACAGTGAAATTCCCAAGTAGGGGTATCAACGAACAGGACGAATGTCGCCATCTGAATCTGGAGACAATGACGGAAATAAAGAAAAGGGAGTGAGAATCTTGCTAAAGAATTCTCAGAAGGGTACCTCCTTCTACTGTCATCATCAAAGTCCCCAGGAACCTCGGGATTATTCTAAAATAGTGAGCATGCAAAGATTCATTTTAAGTTCGGACAAATACTTAACCGAGGTTCGTCAATTTTTAATCATGCGTCTTATAGTGCATCATAATCTTAACATGTCATATTTATAATGAACTTTTCCTTTCTCATTACATCATTTTCCTCATCATCATTATCAAATAACATGCATAAAAGAACGTCATATAATATTAGCTACACGCGGACATAGTGCACATATTTCATTTCTTTAGTGCCTTAGGTGACTTAAAATCTTATCATCATCATTATTTTCCTTAGGCCACCCTATACTCCACCCTTTTGGGAGTAATTTAGGTTATGAGCTCATACTTTACTAGTCGTCACTAGCATATACTTATCCCTTTTGATAAGCTAAAGTCCCGACTCTACCCTTTTGAGAGAACGGGTTAGGGGGCTAAAATCACCTTTTCACCTCCTATAGTCTGATGGTTCCAAAGGATCATTTTCTTATAAGTTTAAGTCACCATTAAATCTTTGCATGTTATATCATAACACAATTCATAAACATCATAACATTTTCTCATTTATAGTCTTAAGCTAGAATAATATATATCAATCAAAATCATGCATATGGGAGATTTCAGAAAGAGAGGTGGGTCACAATGGACACGCTTAAATACCAAGTCTTTCCTTAGCCAGAACCTTTCCAAATTACACTTTTACAATGATACACTTTCCTTTAGCAACAAAGGTAAATTTTACATAATAAAGAACATTTCATGTATAAGCATTCTCATTATTTGCAACAGCAACTATAACATGCAAGCCAGGAAATCATTCAATGATATCAAGTACTTAATAAGCATCCAATCCTTACATAGAATTATCAATTATAGAACTAATTAGTTACTAAACCAATTATGAATCATTCTCTTAACAATAAACCATAATTATCACAACTTCAATCATATCAAATCATTATCACACATTGATACTAAACTCAGATCAGTGGCTGAATCATGAACCTCATGCAATTACATAGAATCATATTTTAAGTGCATATAAAACACTAGTTCCCCGTAAAATCCTTGCAAAGCCTTAAAACTCATTTAGAAACTAGTTCTTTTGTCAAATTTGGGAGGATCTTCACAATTAAAATTCTCACTTAAGATAAAAGGAGTAAGTCTTGAGCTTTAGAGATTTAGGTGACATCTTAGAATTATAAACATGCTATGCAACCTTATTTTAATCTTATCTTTATAAGGTGATAGCTTGGAATTATAAACATGATATGCAATTCCATTTCTTTATCTTTAAGATTTAAGGTGATGACTTGAAAATTAAACATGATGCAAGAACTTGAAATATAAACATGATACAAGAAACTGGAGCGTGTAATCCGCACAGACCAGAGAGAGGGAGAAGAGAATATTAAGAAACCTGAGCGGTAGTCCGCACAGACCAAGAGAGGGAGAAGAGAATTATTATTACATCTTTTTAAGCTCCAATCTCAAGACTTTTTAAAGAATAAATTCTTTAACTCCAATAATCATATTTCTTTGCTTGTGATACATGGGCAAGTCTTTGAGCTCTAGGATCTTTAGGTGATGGCATAAAATAAACATGCCATGCGTTGATGCTTTTAGCCATTATAAAATATAGTGAGAGCATAAATTAAATATGAGATGTAACCTCTTTATTATCTTGAAAGATTAAGTGATGACTTGAAACATAAACATGAAATACAAGCTTGGAATTTAAACATGAGAAATGCAAGTTCATTTATTCATTCTTGAAAATTTAGTGATGACATAGAAGGTAAACATGGTTATGCAAAGCATAAACTTAATCATGGATGCAAATTCATTTTGTTTCTTTACTAGAGCTCTTTCAAGACTTTAAAAGAATTATAAATTCAACCCAATACATATCTTAACAAGAAATAAAACATAAAAGGAAAATACATCTTTCAAGTTCTAAACTAAAAATCTTTGTTTTAACATCATAAAGCATTATTCTTTAAAGTTTTGCATCAAGTGGAATTTTCAAGCTTTAGAGGCCTAACTTGTGATGGATTTACAACCCACCTCAAGGTCCTCATCATCAAGCCATCATCTTAGTTCCACCTAGGCCATATGGTTGAATTGGTTAAAGAAAAATTGAAGAGGAAAACCAAAATGAAAAGCTAAGGTAAGTTCATAATTTCATCATTTTGAGCTAAAAACACAACTCCTCAAAGCATAGAAATAAATTTAGAAACTACTCCCTACCTAATCTGAGTTGAAGAAGAGGAAGAGAACTTGGTTTCTTGAAGTGAAATGAAACAAAATCTCTTTGAAAAAATTGAAGAAAGAATTCAGCCAAAGAGGAGGAAGAAAGAAAGTTTTTGGTGCTCCTAAAAACTAGTTATGAACCAAGCATTCCAAGACCACTCAAGCAAGCCTATTTATAGAAGATTTTGAGGCTTCTAATTGGCCAAAATGATGAGGTAGTGGACGGAATTTTGCAGGAGAAATAAGGGAGGAAAAATCATTTTAGACAAAGTTGTATGAAATTAAGGAATTATGTCTCTTATGGTGACATTTTGGCATTTTGTTTTAGTGCAACTTTTGGCAATAATTCAGCTGCATAATGGCATCAATAATTTCGTCCATTACAGCCCAAAGAAGTGAAATTTGTGTGTTCCATGCATTATTTAGGTGTAGGCAAGGTATTCATGTAATTTAGAGAATTTACGGTTAAGGGTTTAAGTGAATTAGTAAGCAATTTGGGTGTTTTTGAGCAATTTTGGGTTCTAATCAATCTAAATACATAATTTTGACTCTAGATTAATATTTAGAATTTAATAAGCTTTAATTTGAGTCTAATATTACTTAGGTTTCGGTATACGAATCAAAAATCCCGAAATTCGCAAAACTACCCAAAAACAGAGGTAAAATCGTACTTTCACTTAAAAACTGCCCGAGGCCACCCGAGCTTAACCAATGGTTAATCATGGCTTAAAAACACATTTTAAAACATTTTAGTGAGGTCCGGGCCCAGTGGGCACGCACATCGGAGTTAAAACAGCCAGATGGGCGTTTTGGTCATTTCGCGCGTCGGAACTCAAAATTGAGATCCTTCTGCTCTATTAACACACATAACACAAACAATCCCTTATTATCCTCAAAATATCCCCTTGAGAATAGGTGGGGCCCACGATCCTCATTTTCTGAGTAAAATAACTTCAGGGGCATTTTGGTCATTTTATACGTACAGAAATTTGGGATTTGCGACTCTTGCATGAATCGTTCCTAACCTCTCTTCTAATGTGATATTCCTTTATTGAGGATTGTTCGGCCTCAAATCTTATGTAATAATTACCTACGGTAATTCGATAATTGAGTAATTTCTAATGACAAGAAAATTACAAAGAATAATTGGGGCGTTACAAGACTACCCCAAAGATGTGCCCTGCTGTCTGTCGTCTTTTTCAGAGATGGATCCTTCCGAGGATCCGGCAACCCAGGCACCCTCCGAGGGATCTTCCCCCACCATACCCATGGACCTTGGGGAGGATAGTGAGCCTTCCGTGACTCAGCCGAGGCTTGCACGACGACCGGAGATGAGGCCACGCCGTGGGGGTCACTTTCGAGCCCCGACCCGTCTATTCACGCCGGAGGAGCTTGCTCAGTTTCCTGGTTACGTACCACGTTCGAGGGATAGTCGCTAGTAAGAGGCAGTGGATGGCCCCGATTAGAGCACACACCACTTAGATGGGGATAAACCTTCTTTTGTTTAGAGGTTATCCCATTAGATGCACTCGGGTAGGGGAGTAGATCATGTTTAAGTTTATGTTGTATTTCCTTTCCTGTATTTTCCTTGTACTAAAGTAAGTCCCACACTTATAAGTGGGCAAGTTATATATATATGAGATGATATTCAGTGTTATTCATGGTGTGCCTTATGTTATGATGTTGTGAGACATTTGTTTTACTATACATGGTTTACCGCTTATCGCATCACGCGGCTCTCACTTTTTATTTCAAAAAAAAATTTACCCGTATTTTTCGCTAAGTAATTCAAAGTTAAATGAGGACTATGAAGTAACAGACTAATGATTAACCTAATTATGTTCTAGAGTATTGGGTTAAAAATTAGGATGTTACAATCATACATTTAGGCATTTCAAGACTATGGTTAAAGAGTGGTCATAGACACTAAGTTTATTTAATTTGAATTGAACTCAATAAATTTGAATTTCAAATGCCAACATGTTTCCTTAAATCATGGGATTGTACACTATTCACTTTTTGACTTGAAGACCATTTGATTCTAGAAAGGGATTTAGTTTTCTCTAAGCAGTTTTAAGCTCTAATCAACCTCAATTAATTATTTTGATTCAAGATTAATAATTAACATTAATTAATCTTTAATTAGAGTCTAATATTACTTATGTTTTCTTAATCACACAATTAAGCTTATTATTCTCTTAATTAGGGGTAAAATGGTAATTTTACAGAAAACTCCTGGGACCACCTCAGGCTTATACAGACGTCATACATTCCTTAAAAACAATATTCTAAACTTTTGTGTGAAGTCCAGGCCCAAGCAGCAATTAATTTTGTGTTAATTAGCCATAGGGGTATTTTAGTAATTTTGTACAAAAAACCAAAAATTGAGATTTTCATCTCTAACAACACACATAACATAATTAATCCCCTTCAAACATTAAAACATCCACTCGAGGTTTGCCTATACCGGTTTTCCTTGATTCCCGGTTAAAATGACCTCAGGGGCATTTTGATTATTTGCACACAATGGAAAAATCGGGGCGTTACACATCTATCTTTTCTTTCCGTTGCGTCTTCAGATGATGATGGTAGCCTTCATGATTTATGTTGATGCACCGACTTGGGAGCTACATTTTGATGTCACACATCAGTCCTATACATTGGTCGTTGTTCAGTTAGTCTGTTTGTATTCCTGGATCGCCCTTTTGCTCAGCCGATTACTAGCTTCCGATTCTCGCCAACCTCACCGTTTGCCGATGACCTACTCTTCGAGCGTACACGCCCCAAGGAGAGCGCATCTGTCGTACCCCTGCTGTTGCGTTCACCATCCGAGACTACCTGGAGTACATTCCCGCCACCCTCACTCATTCTGAGACCGACCCTTCCAAGACAGACATCCCATCCATGGGTTCCTCCCCCACCACACCCATGGAGTTAGGTAGCGAGGCTACTGTGACGCAGCCACTTTGAGGAGGCAGGGTGAGGATGGTGCCCCGTCGTGGAGCACATGCCCGACCCTTTCATCGCTTGGCCACCCTAGCCGAGTTGGCTTAGTGGGTTGGTTATGTACCTTCTTTTGATAGGCAGGAGTAGAAGCTGGCAGCTGACTCTAGTGCACACACTCGTACATGTTTAGGATAGCCTTCTTTTGCTTTTAGAGGTTATCTATTTTAGTTGCACTATTATAGTTAGGGGGTTCAAATGTATTTTCTTGATGTTTCTTCATGTTATGAATGGATGATTGTATTAACGCTACTACTACTTGACTTGGTGTATGGTATAACTACTTATATATAACGATTTATGATGTTGTTTCTTTTCATTTCATTTTTTATGTTATGATTTTTCCTTTGCAAGTCAACGATACGGTTTACTTTATGCACTCGCGTGGCTCACGTTTTAGCTTTCATTTCCAAAAAAGAAAAAATTTTACCCATATTTTCACTAAGTATTTTTTAAAGACTAGAATTAAGAATTGGAGCAAAAGAGTAATAACTAATAATTAACTTGAATACATACTAGGTGTATTGAGTCAATTATTATGGTGTTACAAACAAAACCTTGATTACATTTTTTATCTTAAAATGTGAAAGTAACTTTTTTTTGGTGTTAATCGATAGTGGGAACCATGCATAAATAAGTGGAAATTCTCATATGTAGCGGGGATTCAAGTGATTATAAACTTAGTTATGTTCAAATAATATTTTTCTAAACTCTTACACGAGGAATTTAATGTCTTACGTCATTGGTGATGTTGAATTTATCACTTGTGTATGCTAAGAATCTAGCTTGTTTGACAAATTTACTCAAAGGCCAATTAATCTCCATTATAGTTAACAAAAGTGATTACTTTTTTAGTTTTATGCCAAATTTCCATTGTAGAACTATTACTTTAATATCAAAAGATCATATCTTCACAAAAATACCCATTTTATGCTAAGTTAATAATGCAAAACAACAACTTTAGCCATCAAAAGAGCACATCTTTGATGAAATTATAGATAAGAAATATGAAAAAAGGGGGTTGAATTGTGCTGCTTCTTTCTCATTAAGCTTTCTTTTCTTTCTAAAACTTCAAACAAACTTTCTCTAGTCCTTAGACTTGGTTACATATAGTAGAAGCAGTGTTAACTTGCTCAAAAAGTTCATCTTTTTAAAGTTAAAATAAGTTATCCAAATTTTAAACAAATCAAAGATGAATATGAACTGAAACAAATATTAGAAAGATATTAAGAAGAAGAGATGCACATAGATAATTATACTGGTTCGGCTTACAAATGCCTACGTCCAATTTTGAACCCTTAGCTCCACAATTCACTAGTATTCTTGACCCAGTCTCTACAGGCTCTTACTTTATAGTCTTTGCCTTGCCTTCCCAAGTGAGCATTCATTACTAGATTCTTACAACCAAGTAGCCATTACCTAGCCTCTTGAAGCTAAATGCACACTAACGATTCAAGGTTACAAAAGAGTATGATTTTGGTTTGTGTTTGGATCACTCACACTCAAAGATTGAAAATATTACAAAACAAATCTTGAGTGACTTCTTAAAGGAACAAACTTTCAAAGAGAGAATAGGTTTCTAAGATCTTAAGATTATAAGATTTTCTAGAGAAACTTAAGTCTATAGAGACTCTATAAAGTTGAAAGCAGGAAGAGATTTTGCTTTAAAGAATTTTGTTGTAAAATTAACAATATTCTCTGTTTGAAAATGCATCCTTTTCATAAATTTGGTGCAACACTTCAATTTTTCTTTCTACGCAAAATAACTAAAATGCCCTTAAGGTCATTTTTTCATGAGAATCGAGGATGACCGGTCCCTGCTATCCTCAAAGGTTTAGTGTAATACCCTAGGTTTAAATAAAAAGGTTAGAAATTTTTTTTTTCTAGGGAGGGTGCTAATTACCCTTAGCTGTAGCTTCGAGTCCTAAATTTCACTAAGTTTAGATTCTACACATCCTTAGAGAACTATACAATAGAGTCATATTCTTGGGATAAAAAGTCTCGATAATGGTTCCCAAAAAGAAAATAAGTTAAAGAACGATTTTTAATGAATTTTATGAAATCTTTAAACATTTCATTTTTAGCCCACAAGTTTAGAAAATCTTGAAGATTTCCGGATTTGAACTAAAACCCAAAATTTGGATTATGATTTGTTGGGATTTTAATTTTCATGATATTTTATTTGAATCCAAATAGGGGGTACTTCCTTATTTACATTTATGTTTTAAAATTAATTGATTAATGTGATATCTGAGGTACATGTAACATCCTCCCAAGTGCAACATCATCTTTAAGTCATGACATCATACTCGAGGGATGTTACTTATAAATTATAGGACATTTCTTAAATATCTATAGCCATTTTTATTGATTCGCTAGATATCTAGGTCATAATTCTGCTGAAATATATAGCAATGAAACCAAAATATTTATTCAATACAAAGTTCAGTACATAAAGGAACCTCTTTTATAAGCTTTAACACATCTTTGTCCTCTAACATATTTACATACATATCCATTCCACTAAATACAACATACTAAAAGCATTAACTACTACCCTGTTGCACTTTCGAGTTCTTTTGCATAGCAGTCTCTCGATTTTCTGCATCAACCTAGAGACGACATGGGAATGCAAAAACATAGGGGTGAGAATTATACAATTCTCAGTAGGGTAACTCCCCCAAATACACAATCATAATGTCATCGTCATCGCTCCAGCCACTTCGGTTTATTTAAGAAAAAGTGGTCATGCATTATAGAATAATAGTTTATTTTTACAGTTCCAAATCATACTTCTGAAGTGGGTTACTTTTAACATTCAATCACTTAATGTACATATACCATACTACTCAACATCATATACTACTAACTTTCCACTTAAATATATTGGTCTCGATATTGATACTAAACTTCTTTACTCGGCATATAAGACAAAGGATTTTTTAGAAAATTTACTTCTTAAACTTGCCTTGGCCCTTGACTAATCTTGTCACGTCTCATGTTACATCTTCTGCCCTCAAAGATGGCAATAATGGGTAATAGACTGCTTTTCAGGATTGAGTTCATTCCTATATGTGATTATTGGATTTACTTTCTCCAATTCTCACACAGACCTATTCCTAGCCAGGTTTACTTTCCCCGACTCAATTCAAGGGTAGTCAGGTTTACTTTTCCTGACAGATCGGATTTAGTTTCTCCAGTCCAAATTATAAATCTTATGCTCTTCTTGGTAGTTAGGTTTACTTTTCTTAACAAACTGGATTTACTTTCTCCAGCCCAAGAAACATAATCTTATGTTTTTCTTTTGCATATGAGCAATTGTAATACTCATTCATATCTATGTATACCTAACCTCATCAATAAGTTCACATGCTCAATTATTCATACTCATATTCAGGTACTCATGTCATACTAGTACAAAATGCCATTATTTCATCAATTCAAAGCTTCAATTTATTTTCAGCACAATGGCAGATTTCATGCTATTGTGGCCCGAATTTATTTGCACATAAAACAATCATTTCAGAGGCTATAAAAATTATCAAGGACACTCAATGTGTCACCAAGGTCCTGTAAAAATTTCAGGATATTTAGAGTTCTCTAACTATATTAACAAAATTCTACAAATTTAGTGATCAGAAACCCCTCCACCTTAGTTCAAGAACCGTAGTTCATAATTTTTAACCCTAGCAAGTGATTGAATCAATTCAGAATAAAAATCATGGTTATACTTTGAGATGTTATAAGCATCCTGTAAAAATTTCAAAGGATAATTCAATCATTTGCTATTGTAACAAAAATTATACAAAATCACAGCTTCAGTTCCCATAATCCAGACAGCACATGCTTAATTTCGGTTCTTGATTTTTCTAAGGTAGTTTGACTCAAAATAAAAGCCTATGAAAATTCGTACACTACCCCAAGATGTTAGCTTCAACATATATTTTTTCAGCTCACCAAAATGCCCACAACATGCCCAGAAAATTCGTGATCACACACTCCCTGTAAGAAAATCGAAAATCCAACAAGTATCACTTAACATCTTTTGACAAAAATGATCTTTCTAACCTCATCCAAACACTTCAGAAAAATTCATACATCAATATCAACATAATATCAACCAAATTAACCATAAATTTTGGACTGAAACTTGTAAGAATTGCTCAGAAAAATGTTGAAAGAAAAAGGCCAAAAAAAACCCTACTCTTGAAAGCTAATGCATCCTTGTCTCTAGTTTGCTCCAAAATGGAAGTTCTTCACTCCAAAGCTCTTAAAACACAATCAAACCCTCCTCTAATAGTGATGGGTGAGGTAATAAGGTGAGATTTGGAGATTCTAATCGGTTAGTTTTGTAGGTATTGAGGAGTAGAATAAGTTTTGTGAAGGAAGTTTAGGGTTTTATCAAGTTCAAGCTTAAGATTTTGCAGTTGGAAATCAAGGTTTCAAGGCTTTTAGTAAAGAGAATATGGAGGTTCTGGTTGCTCACTTGCTGGCCGAGATTTTGAGGATGGAAATTATGAAGTTAGGTGGGTTAAGTTGATCTTATAAGATGTAATATCATTGGTTGAATATAAAATGTAATTCTTTTCATATAAGGAAATTAACATCAATGGCTAAGATTTGATCTTTTATCCAAGATGAAATTTTAGCCATCCATTTGGCTTCAAATGGATAAACTTCATCATTTTGTAGAGATTAACTAGCTTTCGGTGTTAAAAATCGTATACCAAAATTTCACCGAACGGGTGAAACACTGTACCCGGATAGTTAAACATTGCCCGAAAATTAATTCCAGGTATAAAATCTTTATTTCTATCTATTTCTAATCTTATTTCCATGTTTTCCCAATTTCGGGCACCTTCGGGTCCCGAATCAAGAGTTTCGGCTGTCCCGACAGGCCTGCAGGGCCCGCAAGTTACTATTCATGATTTTTTTTTCACAAATCTATTGGACCGTCCTCATCATTGTTAAAACTGTCAGGTTTTTGAAATTATGACTAATAAAGCTCAAATTAATTTTGAACTAATTTTTAGGGTGTTACAGTACACGTGTTAGTGAATAGATTTCATGCAGCCTTAGAGTCCCTAGGACCCATCCATATTGCCGGGCCTTGAATTTTGCTAAGTCTGGATCCTACACCTCCTTGAGGGCTGTAATGCCCCAGTTTTTCCAGTATATAAATGACCAGAATGCCCCTGAGGTCATTTTAACTGAGAGAATGAGGATTGCTCGCCCCGCCATCCTTAAAAGGGTTGTTTTAATATTGCATGGGGACTATGTGTGTTACGTGTGTTAATAGAGTAGAAGAATCTCATTTTCTGAGTTCCTGCGTCCAAATTGCCAAAATACCCTATAGCTAATTAACACGTAATTAATTTTTGACTGGACCTAGACCTTGCCCGGAAGTTTCAAATGTCATTTTTAAGAGATGTCTAATGTCTATCTAAGCCCGGGTGGTCCTGGGGAGTTTTTGTGAAAAATTACCGTTTTGCCCTTAATTAAGGGCATAACGAGCTTAATTACATGATTAACGAAACCTAAGCAATATTAGGCTCTAATTAAAGATTAAATAATTTTAATAATTAATCTAGAGTTAAAATAATTAATTGGGGTTAATTAGGGCCTAAGATTGCTTAAAGAAACTCAAAACCCTTTTCTTAATTCAAAAATGACTGTCATATCAATTTGAAATAGTAAATTCTCTCTTCAATTCCTTAAATCATGGAAATGGTTATGTGATAAGATTCCTTATTAATAAAGGTGAATTTGCACTAATTGAGCAAGAACACTCTTTAGCCTTGTCTTAAGTAGCCTTAATCATTCACTTTCTCACCTAAACATCTAATTACAACTCCTGATCAATTACCTAATCAAAGCTATTCCCTAAGCCATGTTGTAGCATCCTAATTTTTAACCCAATACTCTAGAACATATTTAGGTTAATCATTAGTCTATTACGTCATAGTTTCCTCTTTACTTTAAAATACTTAGTGGAAAATACAGGTAAATTTTTTTTTTTTTAAATGTAAAAGCAAAGTGAGAGCCACGCAACATGGCGAATGATGAAGCATAAAAGCAATAAAACACAGATCCAAATAAACACCTCATGAACATGTAATTGCACAACATGATGAAACAAACCGCATATATAGATAGATAATGTGTCCAATCAAGTAAGCGGGACTTAGTTTAGTACAACATTGAACAAATACAATTGAAATAGGAATACATGGAAACATAAAAGAGAACACCCACGCCCTAGTGCACTTAAAATGAATAGCCTTTCTGAACAAAAGAAGGCTACCCTAATCTATGTGTGGTGTGTACACTATCACTCCTCAAGCGCCTCTACTGCTGGTAGTTTGGATAGGGCGGGACATAACCGATCCATGGGCGAAGCGCATCCAGAGTGGGCACTCATTGCGGCTGGGCATGAGCTCCTCGACGGGAACGCATGGACTGCTTCCGAGCCAACCTCAGTTGGGTGACCGTCTCCTCGCCACCCTCTACCCTCACCGGGGGAGTAGGGGCAAAGCTCTCGGAGTATGGATGGGTGGGTGGATCCTCTGATGGGCTAGTCTCTGAATGTTTCGAACGGGGGACATATTCGGGAAAATCACGGGCGGCGGACTTAGCAAAAATGCGTGCGGAGCACCCTCTCGTTATGCGTCAGGTGCTCGCCAAGAACCATGGCATTGCCATACGGGGAAGTCAGAGAAAATCGATGGCTATGTACAGGGTGAGAAAATGGGCATCCCAAAAATATAGACACTCAGTGCTCCGGTTAAGTAGTGCACCTCCCAAGTGTGGGCATCAATGAACAACACGAAAGTCGCCATCTCAAGACGTGACGAAAAGAAAAAGATGAGGGGTGAGAATCTTGTTAAAGAATCTCAGTAGGGTGACCTCCTATCTAGGTGTCATCATCTACGTCCTCAAGAACCTTGGGTTTCTTTGAAAAAAGGTGAGCATGCATATAATTCACTTATTAGGTTTTAAACTTAATTATCCAAGGTCCGTTCCTTTTAGAATGAGTCTTAATGTCATGGATGCAACACAATAAAGTATGAATGCATGGAGATGCAACAGGCATAATCAATTAAACACTTGTAGAGGTATCAACATAATATGGGTGGTGTAAAGTGATGAATACTTCTCATGTAAAAGCATTTTTTTGTAATCGTGGTGACATTCAAAGCATTGTCTCAGAACATAGGGATCACCCTAAAAAGACAATCGATCTGGGGGTGCTCGGCCGAACCGGTGTCACCCAGAACGTGTCATGTAACACCCCGATTTTTCTGTCCGAGGGAAATGACCAAAATGCCCCTGAGGTCATTTCTCGACCAACTCGAGGGTAACCAACTCGGTCATCCTCAAGGGTCAACTCAATGTTTGAAGGGGATTGAATGGCCTTTGAATGCTTTCGGAAGCTTAAAATTTCGTTTTCCGCAGCTTTAGGTCAAAATGACCAAAATACCCCTATAGCGCTTTTACGCGGTAAAGGTGCCGCTTGAGCCCTAACTTTCCCCAGAGGTTTAAAAACATGATTTCATGTGTCTAGAGGTATCTGTTCAAGTCCCGGTGGTCCCGGGCAGTTTTAGTGCAAAATTACGATTTTGCCCCTGGAATAGTGTTTTTAAGCTTAATGACGTAATTAAGCAAACCTAAGCAATATTAGGCTCTAAACGAAGATTAATTTATTTCCCTAATTAATCTAGAGTCAAAATAATTTATTAAAGTTAATTAGAACCTAAAATTGCTTAGATTAAACTTAAATCCTTTTTAGAACTCAAGATTCCTAGTCTTGGAATCATGAATAGTGTTTTGTCTCTCCAATTCCTTAAATCAAGGAAATGTGTCTAGAGTTGTTTAAACTCTAAATTGAGGATTTAACTCTCTAATGGTGCAAGACCACTCCTTAATTATGTTTAGACCACCTTAATTACCCATTTACCTTACCTAAACACCTTCTTACAAATTCCTAATCTTAAGCATAATCAAAGATACACCTAAACACAACTCTAAACCACAATTAAAATGCAAACTAATCCTCCCCATGGGCTGATGCATTTTCGGCCACATGCTCCCATTTGACACATATTAAATTGTTTTCTCACTCAAAGAGCCATGCTTGAGCCATACCTTGAGCCATACCTCACCATGCTTTGAACCATACCTCACCATACCTCAAGAACACATTATCTCACCTCATGGAACTCATGGAGAGCCTCCAATCTGCACCCTCATGGCCGAAACCTTCTCCTCCATGAGCTCCCTCCATTTGTTTCATTTCTCTATAAATAGAATGCCTTGAGGAGCTTGCACCACTTTTAGATCATTTGCTAAGTTTAGGAAACACTCAAAGCTTTCTTTTTCTCTCAAAGTTTTTGTGTTCTTCAAGTTCTTGGAGTTCTTCAAGTTCTTCATCACCTTCATCTTCTTCTTCCATCTTCAAGTTCATCACACCAAGTAGGGATTTTCTTTCATGTGTTCTTTCTTTAAAGTTCTTGTTCTAAGCTTAAAGTTCATAGTTTCTCTTGATTCTTTTTAGAACTTCTTTTTCTTCCCTTTACCTTTTCATTTTCGGGCATGGGCCTTGGAGAACAAGGGAATGAGAGCTTGATGATGAGAGTTTCATGATGATGTTCATCACTTGAGACAAACTCTAGAGCTTGATTTTTGTTCTTGAGCAAAAGTGTTTCTAGATTTTTCCTTTCTTGAACTTTTGAGAACCTTAACTTTGATGTTGTTTCAAAATGGTTCTAATGACTCAATGATGAGGTCTCATGATGTTGGAGTTTGTATATCACTAAGATCATGGATTCTAGAGTTTCAAACATTTCTTTTCTTTCCTTGAAGTTTCGGCCATTACCTTTTCCTTTTCATGCTAGATGTTTGATTTTTAAATATGTTATGTTGAGTTCTAAGAACTCTAGACTTTTACTTTGTCTTGGTTTGATGAGTTTGGGTTGAGGTTTAAGTTCCTTTAAAGTCTTGTTAAGAGCTCTAGAAAGATAAAATGAACTTGCATAATTTATTTTATGCTTGCATTCATATTTACATTCTTGCTATGCATCTTTATTTACAAGCTATCACCTAAGAACATAAAGATTAAAATGGAACTTGTATCATCACTTAACTTAATTCTCAAAGCCTTTCTATTTCGGCCTTAAAGTCGATTGTTGTTGGGCCTAGAGCACTAAAATAAAGAATTGAACTTGCATTATCACCTAATTAATTTCTCGAATGCCTATCTATTTCGGCCTTAAAGTCGATTGTTGTTGGGCCAAGAGCACTAAAATAAAGAATTGAATCTTGCATCTTTACTTTCAAGCTTGCAAGTTTAAGATTATGCTTCGCATATTTACTTTCAAGTTTACACGTTTAAATTATGCCTTGCATATTTAATTTCAAGACATCACTTTACCTTGAAAGCAAGATTAAAAATGAAGAGCATGAGCACGTTTAGTTTATGTCGTAACTTAAGAACCTAGAGCTCAAAGACTTGCCCATTTCATTCCAAGTTAAAGTTTAATGCAAACCACACTTTGAATGTACGTTTTTCGGCCAAGTAGTGAGGATGGACTTGCAATGAGTTTTCATCTAGCTACTAGGGCCAATAGCCTATGTTTTGAGTTTTCCTTAAAGTTTGACAATTCTTTATAAGGTTATGTCGTTATAAGTTGTGATTCCAATCTCTTTTAGGGATGGAATATGTTTTGGTCAGTGACCTAAGGCTTCACTTAGCCTCTTGATGAATTAAAATGTTTTGCAAAGAGTTTTAGAAATTCTAGATTGATTCCAAGAGAAACTAGTTAACTTATGTACCTAGAAATGTCAATTTAATTCTCTTATTGAGGCAAGATGTTTTCGGTTCTGATGTGATGAATGTGATGCTGTATGATGATGTTTTAATGTGTTGGAATGTGTGAAAATATCATGTGATGATGTAGAAGCAAACCTATGCATGATAGGTAAGAAACTAGCTAACTAGAAATACCGTAAAGCTAGAATTTAACATAGTTTTGACCCATTTGTTTATGGAACCAATCCAAACTGTTTTAATGGGAACATAATCAGATTTAGATTGTTTAGACATGAAAAACTTGGTATCATTTGAGTTAGAATCGAATTCTAGCACCTACAGGGAAACTAGTAACTAGAAAACCGTAAAAATGCAAATGTAGAACTCTTAGAACATTTAATTTTCTGGAATCTGTCCAGCACCCTTACAACATGATAAACATGATTAATAATTAGTCCTTAAACATAGGAATGTCTCATAATTGATTTAGATTTAATGTATATACCTCGGTAAGACGGAACCGAGAAAGGGTCTAAAACGTAAGTTCTAGAACCCCGTAAAAACAAGTTAGAGACTCTGTCCTATGCTATTCAGATTTAAGTATGAACATGAGAATGAAGAATGATGTTTAATATGAGCCTTAGGGGCATAAAATATGAGCGACGGATATTAGAGAGCTATATCTCAAGATTAAGACCCGTAAGGGTCAAAGCATAAGCTACCGTGAGGGTAAGCGTTTGAATGATGTATGATGATGCATGAAGTATGCTAATGATGATGATGTTATTCATATGAGGAATTTATGAGGTTATATGTTTATGTGGCATAAAGCAAATTTGGAAGGAAATTCGGTGTAATGACCGTTTTGGCCGCCGAATTTCCGACAAATTTGGAAGGAAACTCGGTGTAATGACCGTTTTGGCCGCCGAATTTCTGGCAAATTTGGGGACTTAAAGAGATTTTGAAAATTAAGGTACTAAGATGGGTTCTAGGATGACACCGGTTCGGCCGAGCACCTCCATAGAACTCATGTGACATCGGTACCATTTTATACTCTTAGGTGACACCGGTTCGGCCGAGCACCCCTAAGAGATTTGCCCCCTAACGCGTACTCAGATAGTCGGGATTTATGATACGCTTATCGTTAAGTGGTAAGTAAGAACTAGTGACGACTAGTTAAGGTATGAGCTCATAACCTAGATGTATGACACGCTCGGGTGACACCGGTTCGGCCGAGCACCCCAGTTCGATTGTCTTTAGGGTGGCCCATGAGGAAGAAAAGTTCATGATTATGATTATGTCACTAAGTTTTGTCCCATATGAATGTTACTATTGCCACTTTATGCCACCAACGATGATGATACTTGATGTTATGCTTTATGTATGTGCATTAGGTAGTGCCATGCATACATTTTCCATTATGTTGCATTCATGACATTAAGATCATCCTAAAATGAACGGACCTTGGCTAAAGTATATTTTTGAAGTTTAAAATGAACTAAATGCATGTTCACTATTTCATATAATTAAACCCAAGGTTCCTGAGGACGTAGATGATGACACCTAGGTAGTAGGAGGCCCTACCGAGATTCTTTAGTAAGATTCTCACTCCTCTATCTCTTTCTTTCCGTCCCGCCTTCAGATGGCGACGCTCGTAGCATTCATGGACACCCCGCCAAGCGAGGTGCACTATGACGCGACTGACGGGTCATACCATTTTGAGGGCGCACGGTGCGGATTTTCATGTTTGTAGGACGCCCTTCGCTCATCCCGCACACCCATCACTTCTCCCCGATCGCACCCTATGGCGGACGATTTAGCGGGTTTTTGAGCGCGCGCGCAGACGCATGACGCAGAGTACTCCGTGAGGCACACCGCCGCCTTAGCCATGCGAGATTATCCCGACTATGTGCCCGGACCTATTTCACTGAGACCGACTCCATCCGAGGACCCGCCTACCCATCCGTGATAGCGAGGACTCGCCCTCTCCACCACGTATAAGGGAGGGCGGTGAGGATACCGTGACTCAGCCACGGCCACGCGACGACCGGAGATGCGACCATACCGTGGGGTCACCTCGATCCCCATTCCGCCTCTTCACGTCCGAGGAGCTCGCCCGCTTCTGATATCTGCCTCGTTCGCGAGATGGACGCCAGTAGGAGGTGACGATCGTCCGATGGAGTACCCGGTTAGAGCACACACACCACTTAGATGGGGATAAACCTTCTTTTGTTTAGAGGTTATCCTATTAGGTGCACTCGGGTAGGGGAGTAGAATATGTTTATGTTTTAGGGTGTATTTCCCTTCTATTGAATTAAGTCCCACACTTATAAGTGGGCAAGTTATATATATATGAGATTATATTCAGTGATGTTCATGATGTGCCTTATGTTATGATGATTGTGAGACGATTGTTTTACTTTGCATGGTTTACCGCTTATCGCATCACGCGGCTCTCACTTTTATTTCAAAAAAATTTTTCCCGTATTTTCCGCTAAGTAATTCAAAGCTAAATGAGAACTATGAAGTAATGTACTAATGATTAACCTAAATATGTTCTAGAGTATTGGGTTAAAAATTAGGATGTTACATTATGGTATCAGAGCAGTTCGATTCTCATGGAGCCTGAGGATTGGACTGACTATGCTTTCTAAAGCGTAGTACGATAGCTATGTCATGCGTAGAGCTTAACTAGAGATAAGCTATAGGGTAGAAGTTCATGACCCTTGTCTACTTGCGTGTGCCATGGTAACTAGCTCATTTTACATGGAATATTGAGCCTGATCACCTCAGTGTTTATTGTCTCATGTGTTTAGGGACCAATGGCACCAAGGAGACAACCTAGGACCCCGACCGAGGGAGACCAAAGCGATGGCCCTGCCGCTGCTGTTCGTGCCATGGCTAGAGCCATGGAACGAATGTTCGAGAGGATGAACCAACAAGGGGACACCGGACGTGCTCCCTCATCGCTGAAATGGTCGAGCAAGGGAGGTTTGGTGAGTTTCGCAAGGCGAACCCACGAACCTTCCGAGGTGCCATGGACCCCGACAAAGCAGATGAGTGGATCAAAAACATGGAGAAGATCTACCTGCGTGGTGGCTTGCTCGAGGAGCAAAAGGTCACCTTCGCCGCTTATATGATGGAGTCGGATGTCGAAGTTCGTGGATCGCACCAAGATCGCTAGAAGCTTCGCATCACGCCAACCGGGAGCTATTCAAGACCTACTTATGAGAAGTACTTCCTGAGTCCGTGAGGAACGCGAAGATATTGAGTTCATGCAACCGACTCAAGGAGGTCTCATCGTCGCCAAAGACACGGCAAATTCGAGGAGCCGATTAAGTTCTCTAGGTGTTTCAAGGAAACCCCGACGAGGTGTGGAAGTGCGTCAAGTATGAGGCCTGACTAACGGCAGAGCTCAACTATGTCAGAGCGCACATGGAGATTAGGGACTTTCCAACCCTAGTCAACAAGTGCCGGATCATGGAAGAGGGACGAAGAAAATCAATGCCGCAAGGGCAAGACGGAACAAGGGCTAGCACCTCAAGCCCCAAAATTCAAGCCCCAATATCCAAACCAATCCCAAACCATTACAACCCCTACCACACCAACCAATTCAAGCCACATCAACAACAACAAAGAACCCCTTCCACCAACAACCCAAGCAATCATACCGACCACAATTCCGTAACAACAACAACAACCGCAACAACCACAACAACAACCGACAAGGAGGGTCGGGCGGCCCCAAACAACCAAGGAGGTCAAGTGGGACTAAGAACAGACGCCTCAAGGAACCCCGCCAAGCTATCCCAGCCGTGCTATGTCCCAAGTGCGGGAAGGATCATGGCAACCGCCCTCGCTTAGCGGGCGTAATATCCGCTCGATGCGGAACGCCTGGCCACTACGCCAGCAACTGCAGTAGTGGGAGGCCAGCAAGCCACAATTCCCAGCCGCAACACCAAGGGAGGGTCTTCACCCTCAATGTAGACGAGGCGGACACATCCAACGGTCTCATAGAAGGTAAGTGCGAAATAGATGGTAGAACCTTAATCGTGCTATATGACTCGTGCAACACATTCTTTTATTTCATATGCTAGTGTCGAGGCTCTAAATTTGAAAACTTCCAAACTTCCTTTTGATCTTATTGTCTCTACCCGACAAATCATCCTGTGAATACTTGTTATTGTTGCCTAAATTGTCACCTCACCACAGAAAATAGATCATATGTTGTGGATTTAATTTGTTTACCCATGAAAGGTATAGGAATAGTTCTTGGCATGGATTGGCTTCACGCCAACCGTATTGTTAGACTGTGACACCAAAACAATCGCCTTTTCTTCTCCGCCTAGTGAAATAAGTCAACCTTTGAAACTCTATCTCAATGCCGTAGAGGTCCACTGTAGTGGGAAAAAGACTAAGGGATATGTTCTCCTAGCCGCTAGCGAGGTACACTTTGAGCAGAATTTAGAGAATATACCTATAGTGAGAAACTATCCCGAGGTGTTTCCTAAGATATACCCGAGTTCCCTCCCGAGCGAAGTGGAGTTCTCCATTGAGTTGGTTCTGGAGCTGACCAATCTCCATTGCCCCCTATAGAATGTCACCCCTAGAACTAGCCGAGCTTAAACCCAACTTGAGGAACTTTTAGAGAAAGCTCCATAAGACGTAGTGCTTCACCATGGGGAGCCCTGGTCTTGTTTGTGAAAAAGAAGGACGGGAGTATGAGGTTGTGCATAGATTATAGGCAATTAAATCGTGTGACAGTGAAAAACAAATACCCTTTGCCTAGGATTGATGATCTCATGGACCAATTGAGAGGAGCGGTAGTGTTTTCCAAGATCGACCTAAGGTCAGATACCACCAAATTAGAGTGAGAGATCAAGATATACCAAAGACCGCCTTTAGAACTCGGTATGGACACTTTGAGTTCAAGCGGTGATGTCTTTGGGTTGACAAATGCTCCTGCAGTTGTTTATGGATTACATGAATAGGATCTTTAGACCCTATTTAGATCAATTCGTGGTCGCTTATAGATGATATACTCATCTATTCAAGACCCACGAGGAGCATGAGCGTCATTTAAGGATAGTTTTGGAGATTTTGAAGGAGAAAAAGCTATATGCAAAACTCTCTAAGTGTGAATTTTGGTTGGAGGAGGTCAAGTTTTTAGGGCACGTTGTGTCAAAAGGAGGTATAGCCGCTGATCCTAGTAAGGTAGAAGCCGTAATGAATTGGGATAGACCAACCACCGTAATGTAAATACTGAGCTTTTTGGGTTTAGCAGTTACTACCGTAGGTTTATCAAAGGATTTTCCCAGCTAGCCCTACCCTTGACCAAGCTCACTAGGAAGAATGCCCCGCTTGAGTGGAGCCCGAATGTGAGAAGAGTTTCCAAGAGCTTAAGGAAAGGTTAACCACGACCCCAGCCTTAGTCTTACCTAGCCCCAATGTACCCTTCGAGGTATATTGTGATGCTTCGCAAAGGACTAGGGTGTGTGTTGATGCAAAATAGGCAAGTGGTAGCCTATGCATCCCGACAACTCAAGCCTCACGAGGCTAACTACCCCACCCATGACCTAGAGTTAGCTGCCGTAGTGTTTGCCTTAAAGATGTGGAGACACCATTTGTATGGTGTAAGGTTTGAGGTTTTCTCCGATCATAAGAGTCTCAAGTACCTCTTTGATCAAAAGGAGTTAAATATGAGGCAAAGAAGGTGGATGGAATTCCTCAAGGACTACGATTTCGGTTTAAGTTACCACCCCAAGAAGGCTATTGTAGTCGCGGATGCCTTGAGCCGAAAGTCGTTACACCTGTCCCACATGATGATCAAAGAAGTTGAGTTGATAGAGAAGTTTACGGATATGAATCTAGGGATGTCAGCGCCCGATAAAGGAATAAAATGTGCTATCTTAGTGTGACAAGTGGATTTAAGCAGAGAATCATGTTAGCACAACGAGAATGAGGAGTTCAAGAGATCATAGATGCTGTTAAAGGCGGGAAAGTTAAAAGGTTTCAAAGAGGTGAGGATTGGATATGGAGATTTGAGGGAAGGATCTGCGTACCCCAAGATGGTGACCTCCGAGAGAAGATCTTGGAGGAGGCTCACAAAGGCTATTTCACCATTCATCCCTGTTACCAAGATGTACCAAGATTTGAAGAAGATGTTTTGGTGGTCTTAATGAAAAAGGATGTAGTCGCTGGGTTAGTAAGTGCTTGGTATGTCGTAAAGTGAAAATCGAGCACCAAAACCTTCAGGTTTGTTGCAACCCCGCCAATCCTCGAATGGAAGTGGGAATGCATATCTATGGATTTCGTGACAGATTGCCTAAGACGCAAGCTGGCCATGATGCTATATGGGTGATAGTGGATCGACTAACCAAGTCGGCACACTTTCTACCTATTAGAGTAACGCATTTTAGATAAATTGGCTCGCTTATACATCCAAGAGATCGTGAAGATTGCATGGAGTACCGCCGACGATAATCTCGGATAGAGATCCGCTTACGTCTGCGCTTTTGGGGAGCCTTCCAAAAGGCGCTTGGTTCAAAGCTATGCTTGAGCACCGCTACCACCCACAAACAGACGGACAATCTGAAAGGACGATCCAAACCCTAGAGGATATGCTAAGAGCCTGTGTGTTAGACCAAAGGGGAAGTTGGGATAGGTACTTGCCTTTGATCGAAGTTTGCGATAACAATAGTTATCACGCAAGCATCGGTATGGCACCGCATTTGAGGCATTGTATGGAAGGAAGTGCCAATCACCTTTGTGTTGGTACGAGCCTGGGGAGCAAAGTGTCTTAGGACCCGATGTAGTGAGGGAAACAACTAACAAATCAAGAGGATCCGGATAGGATGCTCATCAAGCCAAAGTAGACAAAAGAGCTATGCGGACAAGCTACGCAAGCCCTTGGAGTTCGAGGAGGGAGAACATGTGTTCCTTAGGATTACCCCCACTACAGGCATAGGAAGAGCCATGAAAGTCAAAAAGTTGAGCCCCCGATTCCTTGGTCCCTTCCAAATTCTTCAAAGGAAAGGGACAGGTGCCTACAAAATAGCCTTACCCCTAATCTTTCTAATCTTCATGACGCTCTTTCACGCCTCTCGCTAAGGAAGTATGAGTCCGACCCTAGCCACGTTTTAGAGCCAGAGCATGTTCAGTTAAGGGACGACCTAACTTTCAATCTTCCCCCTACGAGAATCGTGGACCGCGGAGTCAAGCAGCTGAGGAACAAGTCCTGCTCCATTGGTAAAGGTAGCATGGGGACGCGACAAACCAAGAGTTTACATGGGAGCTAGAGTCGAAATGCAAGACAAGTATCCCGAAGCTTTTCTAAGGTAACGAATTTCGAGGGCGAAATTCTTTTAAGGAGGGAGTAATGTAACACCCCGATTTTTCTCGTCTGAGGAAATGACCAAAATGCCCTCGAGGTCATTTCTCGACCGAACTCGAGGGTAACCAACTCGGTCATCCTCAAGGGTCAACTCAATGTTTGAAGGGATTGAATGGCCTTTGAATGCTTTCGAAGCGAAAATTTCGCTTCATAGCTTTGGTCAAAATGACCAAAATACCCCTATAGCGCTTTTTACGCGGTAAAGGTGCCGCTTGAGCCCTGAACTTTCCCAGAGGTTTAAAAACATGATTTCATGTGTCTAGAGGTATCTGCTCAAGTCCCGGTGGTCCCGGCAGTTTTAGTGCAAAATTACGATTTTGCCCTGGAATAGTGTTTTTAAGCTTAATGACGTAATTAAGCAAACCTAAGCAATATTAGGCTCTAAACGAAGATTAATTTATTTCCCTAATTAATCTAGAGTCAAAATAATTTATTAAAGTTAATTAGAACCTAAAATTGCTTAGATTAAACTTAAATCCCTTTTTAGAACTCAAGATTCCTAGTCTTGGAATCATGAATAGTGTTTTCTCTCTCCAATTCCTTAAATCAAGGAAATGTGTCTAGAGTTGTTTAAACTCTAAATTGAGGATTTAACTCTCTAATGGTGCAAGACCACTCCTTAATTATGTCTAGACCACCTTAATTACCCATTTACCTTACCTAAACACCTTCTTACAAATTCCTAATCTTAAGCATAATCAAAGATACACCTAAACACAACTCTAAACCACAATTAAAATGCAAACTAATCCTCCCCATGGGCTGATGCATTTTCGCCCACATGCTCCCCATTTGACACATATTAAATTGTTTTCTCACTCAAAGAGCCATGCTTGAGCCATACCTTGAGCCATACCTCACCATGCTTTGAACCATACCTCACCATACCTCAAGAACACATTATCTCACCTCATGGAACTCATGGAGAGCCTCCAATCTGCACCCTCATGGCCGAAACCTTCTCCTCCATGAGCTCCCTCCATTTGTTTCATTTCTCTATAAATAGAATGCCTTGAGGAGCTTGCACCACTTTTAGATCATTTGCTAAGTTTAGGAAACACTCAAAGCTTTCTTTTTCTCTCAAAGTTTTTGTGTTCTTCAAGTTCTTGGAGTTCTTCAAGTTCTTCATCACCTTCATCTTCTTCTTCCATCTTCAAGTTCATCACACCAAGTAGGGATTTTCTTTCATGTGTTCTTTCTTTAAAGTTCTTGTTCTAAGCTTAAAGTTCATAGTTTCTCTTGATTCTTTTTAGAACTTCTTTTTCTTCCCTTTACCTTTTCATTTTCGGCCATGGGCCTTGGAGAACAAAGGAATGAGAGCTTGATGATGAGAGTTTCATGATGATGTTCATCACTTGAGACAAACTCTAGAGCTTGATTTTTGTTCTTGAGCAAAAGTGTTTCTAGATTTTTCCTTTCTTGAACTTTTGAGAACCTTAACTTTGATGTTGTTTCAAAATGGTTCTAATGACTCAATGATGAGGTCTCATGATGTTGGAGTTTGTATATCACTAAGATCATGGATTCTAGAGTTTCAAACATTTCTTTTCTTTCCTTGAAGTTTCGCCATTACCTTTTCCTTTTCATGCTAGATGTTTGATTTTTAAATATGTTATGTTGAGTTCTAAGAACTCTAGACTTTTACTTTGTCTTGGTTTGATGAGTTTGGGTTGAGGTTTAAGTTCCTTTAAAGTCTTGTTAAGAGCTCTAGAAAGATAAAATGAACTTGCATAATTTATTTTATGCTTGCATTCATATTTACATTCTTGCTATGCATCTTTATTTACAAGCTATCACCTAAGAACATAAAGATTAAAATGGAACTTGTATCATCACTTAACTTAATTCTCAAAGCCTTTCTATTTCGGCCTTAAAGTCGATTGTTGTTGGGCCTAGAGCACTAAAATAAAGAATTGAACTTGCATTATCACCTAATTAATTTCTCGAATGCCTATCTATTTCGGCCTTAAAGTCGATTGTTGTTGGGCCAAGAGCACTAAAATAAAGAATTGAATCTTGCATCTTTACTTTCAAGCTTGCAAGTTTAAGATTATGCTTCGCATATTTACTTTCAAGTTTACACGTTTAAATTATGCCTTGCATATTTAATTTCAAGACATCACTTTACCTTGAAAGCAAGATTAAAAATGAAGAGCATGAGCACGCTTAGTTTATGTCGTAACTTAAGAACCTAGAGCTCAAAGACTTGCCCATTTCATTCCAAGTTAAAGTTTAATGCAAACCACACTTTGAATGTACGCTTTTCGGCCAAGTAGTGAAGATGGACTTGCAATGAGTTTTCATCTAGCTACTAGGGCCAATAGCCTATGTTTTGAGTTTTCCTTAAAGTTTGACAATTCTTTATAAGGTTATGTCGTTATAAGTTGTGATTCCAATCTCTTTTAGGGGATGGAATATGTTTTGGTCAGTGACCTAAGGCTTCACTTAGCCTCTTGATGAATTAAAATGTTTTGCAAAGAGTTTTAGAAATTCTAGATTGATTCCAAGAGAAACTAGTTAACTTATGTACCTAGAAATGTCAATTTAATTCTCTTATTGAGGCAAGATGTTTTCGGTTCTGATGTGATGAATGTGATGCTGTATGATGATGTTTTAATGTGTTGGAATGTGTGAAAATATCATGTGATGATGTAGAAGCAAACCTATGCATGATAGGTAAGAAACTAGCTAACTAGAAATACCGTAAAGCTAGAATTTAACATAGTTTTGACCCATTTGTTTATGGAACCAATCCAAACTGTTTTAATGGGAACATAATCAGATTTAGATTGTTTAGACATGAAAAACTTGGTATCATTTGAGTTAGAATCGAATTCTAGCACCTACAGGGAAACTAGTAACTAGAAAACCGTAAAAATGCAAATGTAGAACTCTTAGAACATTTAATTTTCTGGAATCTGTCCAGCACCCTTACAACATGATAAACATGATTAATAATTAGTCCTTAAACATAGGAATGTCTCATAATTGATTTAGATTTAATGTATAGCGCCTCAAAGTAAGACGGAACTGAGAAAGGGTCTAAAACGTAAGTTCTAGAACCCCGTAAAAACAAGTTAGAGACTCTGTCCTATGCTATTCAGATTTAAGTATGAACATGAGAATGAAGAATGATGTTTAATATGAGCCTTAGGGGCATAAAATATGAGCGACGGATATTAGAGAGCTATATCTCAAGATTAAGACCCGTAAGGGTCAAAGCATAAGCTACCGTGAGGGTAAGCGCTTGAATGATGTATGATGATGCATGAAGTATGCTAATGATGATGATGTTATTCATATGAGGAATTTATGAGGTTATATGTTTATGTGGCATAAAGCAAATTTGGAAGGAAATTCGGTGTAATGACCGTTTTGGCCACCGAATTTCCGACAAATTTGGAAGGAAACTCCGTGTAATGACTGCTTTGGTCACTGAATTTCTCTGCAAATTTGGGGACTTAAAGAGATTTTGAAAATTAAGGTACTAAGATGGGTTCTAGGATGACACCGGTTCGGCCGAGCACCTCCATAGAACTCATGTGACATCGGTACCATTTTATACTCTTAGGTGACACCGGTTCGGCCGAGCACCCCTAAGAGATTTGCCCCCTAACCCGTACTCAGATAGTCGGGATTTATGATACGCTTATCGTTAAGTGGTAAGTAAGAACTAGTGACGACTAGTTAAGGTATGAGCTCATAACCTAGATGTATGACACGCTCGGGTGACACCGGTTCGCCGAGCACCCCCAGCTCGATTGTCCTTTAGGGTGGCCCATGAGGAAGAAAAGTTCATGATTATGATTATGTCACTAAGTTTTGTCCCATATGAATGTTACTATTGCCACTTTATGCCACCAACGATGATGATACTTGATGTTATGCTTTATGTATGTGCATTAGGTAGTGCCATGCATACATTTTCCATTATGTTGCATTCATGACATTAAGATCATCCTAAAATGAACGGACCTTGGCTAAAGTATATTTTTGAAGTTTAAAATGAACTAAATGCATGTTCAGTCATTTCATATAATTAAACCCAAGGTTCCCGAGGACGATGATGACACCTAGGTAGTAGGAGGCCCTACCGAGATTCTTTAGTAAGATTCTCACTCCTCTATCTCTTTCTTTCCGCCACGTCTTCAGATGGCGACGTCAGAGTATTCATGGACACCCCGACATGGGAGGTGCACTATGACCCGACTCACGGGTCATACCATTTTGAGGGGCAAGCACGGTGCGGATTTTCATGTTTGTAGGACGCCCTTCGCCATCCCGCACACCCATCACTTCTCCCGATCGCACCCTATGGCGACGACGGCGGGTTTTTGAGCGCGCGCCAGACGCATGACGAGAGAGTACTCGTGAGGCACACCGCCGCTTTAGCCATGCGAGATTATCCCGACTATGTGCCCCGGACCTATTTCACTGAGACCGACCCATCCGAGGACCCGCCTACCCATCCGTGATAGCGAGGACTCGCCCCTCTCCACCACGTATAAGGGAGGGCGTTGAGGATACCGTGACTCACCACGGCCACGCGACGACCGGAGATGCGACCATACCGTGGGGTCACCTCGATCCCCATTCCGCCTCTTCACGTCCGAGGAGCTCGCCCAGCTTCCCTGATATCCGCCTGCTCGCGAGATGGACGCCAAAGAGGAGGTGACGATCGTCCGATGCAGTACCCGGTTAGAGCACACACACCACTTAGATGGGGATAAACCTTCTTTTGTTTAGAGGTTATCCTATTAGGTGCACTCGGGTAGGGGAGTAGATTATGTTTATGTTTTAGGTTGTATTTCCCTTGTACTGAATTAAGTCCCACACTTATAAGTGGGCAAGTTATATATATATGAGATTATATTCAGTGATGTTCATGATGTGCCTTATGTTATGATGATTGTGAGACGATTGTTTTACTTTGCATGGTTTACCGCTTATCGCATCACGCGGCTCTCACTTTTATTTCAAAAAAAATTTCCCGTATTTTCCGCTAAGTAATTCAAAGCTAAATGAGAACTATGAAGTAACAGACTAATGATTAACCTAAATATGTTCTAGAGTATTGGGTTAAAAATTAGGATGTTACATGTCACATCTCTAGGTTATGAGCTCATACCTTAACTAGTCATCACTAGTTCTTACTTATCATCTGATAAGCGAAATCTCAATAATAATAATAATCATAACAGAATGCGTCGCACTGGCATCAAGTACACGGCAAATATTGTCCTCTTCAGGGCATTATGTATCGTCGTCCCCCTCAAGGATTTGTTTCTGGGGTGTTACGTATTGCCGTCCCCCAGAACGCGTTCTCATAGTACTATGTCACATTCAAAACTCATATCTTTTTGAAAACTTTCCAAGTTCCTCAAATTTGTCAGAAATTCGGCAGCATAACCATAGTACACCGAATTTCTTCCAAATTTACTTTATACCACATTCATATATATATATACACACACACACACACAATCATGAGCATCACAGTCATCATGAATTTCCATAATAAAATCACGCACCCACATGAAGTACCAAAGTTCATTATGCTCTTAAACCTAGGGTGTCTTATGCTTTAACCCTACAGTGTCTTAAACTTGAGATATAATTATTCTAATATTCGCTGTTAATCTTTTATGCATCTATGGGTTCACAACTAATATCCTCACTAATTTTTATGCCTAGAAGCAAAACCAAACAGCCCCATACAGATCTGCCATTTTCTAAAACTTGCGATTACGGGGTTCTAGAAACTACGTTTTAGACCCTTTCTACGTTCTGTCTTCGCCTAAGGCACTATAAATTAAATCCAAACCAATTATGAGGTATTCCTAAGCCTTTGAACTAATTATAAACCATGTTTACTATATTATAAGGTTTCTGGATGGAATTTGAAAATTAAATAATCTAAGTGTTCTAGAATTGTACTTTTACGGTTTTCTAGTTACTAGTTTCTCTATAGGCGCTAAAAATCAATCCTACATCAAATGTTACCAAATTTTTCATGATTAATCAATCCTAAACTGAATGTTATCCCATTAAAACAGTTCTCACAGTGGCTAAAAGTAAATGGGTCAAAACTATACTAAAACTCAATTTTATAGTTTTTCGGTAAGACTAGTTTCTTTCCTAACATGCATAGAAAGGCTCCTACATCAACATATATAATTTTTACACATTCTAGCATGTCAAAACATCATCATACAGCAGCAACCACACCATGGTAGAATCAAAAAGCATAGGTTCCAAAGAATACATAGTCTCATATTTTCAAGATATATAAATTGCTAGTTTCTCTTGGAATTGTTTTAGGACTTCTAAAACTCTTTAAAAATCATTTTATATCATGAAAGGGACTAAGAATGGCCATAGGGCAGTAGCTAGTTTAAAACATTCCTAGAAGAGGTTTAATTTATAAATCTCATTGGTACTAATTTTATAAAACTCTTGAAGTCTAAGGAAAATCTTAAAACATAGATTGTTGGCTCTTGTCACTAGATGAAACTCACACCAAGTTCATCATCACCACATGGCCAAAATATGCATCCATGAGGATGTCTCCATAGCCACCTCTAACTTGAGATAAAAGGGCAAGTCTTTGAGCTCTAGGTTCTTTGAGTGATGACAAAATATAAACATACTATGCATTTCATTTTATTCTTCATTATAAAGTAAAGTGAGAGCTTCAAAGTAAATATGAGATGCAAGAACTTGAAACATAAACATGAGCTGCTAGGAATTTAAATATGCAAGGCTTGAAAATAAATATGCAAAACTTGAAAGTAAATATGCAAGACTTGAAAATAAATATGTAAGACTTGAAAGTAAATATGCAAGCTCATTTTACCTTTTAGGATTTAAGTGATGACTTGAAGTATAAATATGAATGCAAATCCAATTCTTTATTTTAGTGCTCTAGACTCCACAACAATCGACTTTAAGACCGAAATAGGTAAGCTTCGAGATTAATTATTAGGTGATATGAGAATGCAACTCTTGTTTTAATCTTTACGTTTTAGGTGATTAGCTCAAAAATAAATATGCTAGGCGAGGAAAACAAATATGAATGCAAGTTCATTTTACATTCTTCACTAGAGCTCTTGCAAGACTTTAAAGGAACTTAAACCTCAACCCAAACTTATCATAGCAAGATAAAGTAAACTTTAGAGTTCTTGTACCAGGGTGTCAAAGAAACCTTATGGTTTGAACATCATCATCAAGTTCAAGGAAATGGATCAAGAGATCAAAATAACTAACAACCAACATTATTCAAAACAAAACCTTGAACACCAAAGGAAAGGAAAACAAGGCCGAAGCCATGAAGAGGAAAAGAACAAAACTTTAAAACTCTAGACGCCATGATCTTAGTGACACATAAACTCCAACCTCATGTGCTCTCATCCTTGAGTCATTTTTATCCAAAAAAAAAGCTTCAAAAACCGAAACCATAGCAAGAAAAAAAGAAGGAAAAATCGAAACCAACGAGAAAAGGAAAAAGGGAAAAGAAATTGAAACCATTGAAAGAAGAGAAAGGGATAGCCAAAATGTGTTGAGATTAAGACTAAGTTTCAAGCTTTAAAGGTTTCTCAAATAATAATCATGAGTCCATTATCTTGAAACCTCATCATCAAGCCATGGTTTTTCTTCCAAGATAGGCCATCATGGCCGAAATTAAAAAGGAAGAAAAAGGAAGCCAAGAAACCGAAAAGGGAAGAAAAGAGAAGGAAGGAAGAACTAAAGATTCAAGAGAAATCACAAAGCACATAACTAAATAAGGAATTTTAATGAATGAAACACTTAAAGTAAAATCCCTACCAAGTGATTTGGAGGTTGAGATGAGAGAAGAAGATGAAGAAGTTGAAGAAGAGGAACTCTTGAACTTGAGAGAAAAAGGGAAGCTTTAAGGTGCTCTTAAAAACTCAATTTGGCAAATGAACCAAAAGTGTTTCAAATTCATCCAAGCATGCCATTTATAGAGGAAGGAAACATGAGGGGTGAAAAAGAGGGAAGAATGGTGCCATTCTGGGGAAGGGAAGAGGGAGAAAAATATCTCTTGGTTATGTCATTTCAAGGTAAGGTGTAGGCATGGGTTTAGGCATAGTGTAGCATGCTTCTTTGAGTGTGTGAGTGAACAAATTTGTGATGAAAGAGGGGATGAGGTGGCGCCACTTTTTAGGGATCCAAGGGGAGGAAAATCATTCATTTAATTGTGGTTTAGAGGTGTGTTTAGATATAGCTTTGATTAGGCTTAGGATTAGGAACTTGTAAGTGTGTAAGTGAAAGGATAGGTAATCAAGGCTATACTAAGGTACGATTAGTGTGCATTCTAGCCCATTAGTGGGGTCAAAATCCTACTCTACCTAGGCTTCTTGGAGTATGGAGAGTGAATAGTAAAAATACTATTCAAGATTCTATGTCTTGGGAACTTGAATTTTTTAAAAGAAAAAGGGGTTTTTGAGTTTAATCTAAGCAATCTTAGAATCTAAGCAATCTTAGGTTCTAATTAATTTTAATAACTTACTTTGACTCTAGATTAATTATGGAAATTAATTAATTTTTGATTAGAGCCTAATATTGCTTAGGTTTGCTTAATTACATCATTAAGCTCAAATGGCACTATGCCAGGGGCAAAATCGTAATTTTGCACAAAAACTGCTTGGGACCAGACTTAAACAGATATTTTTAAACACATGAAAACGTCGTTTTAAACCTTTGGGGGAAGTTTCGGGCTCAAACGGCACCTTTACCCGTGTGAAACGCTATAGGGGTATTTTGGTCATTTTGACCTGAAATTGCAGAAAACACGATTTTTGTTTCCGAAATCACTCAAGGACCATCCAATTCCCTTCAAACATTGAGTTGACCATTCGAGGACTGCTAGGTCGGCTATCCTCGAATTCCGGGCAGAAAATGACCTCAGGAGTATTTTGGTTATTTTCTCTCAGACAGAAAAATCGGGGCGTTACACATGTCTTAACACAAATAAAAATGAGATATTTCTTTCCCACCATGGCCTTGAAGTCCACGACCACTCCTCCTCCATTTACTTCATCACATGTTGAATTTTAATTAAAATACACACTCAAAGAACCATGCCTAAACCCATACCTAGCCATACCATGACATGATGCACACAAAAGATATTTTCCTTCCTTTTCCTTCCAAGAGGCCTACAGCCACTCCCTCCCCTTCATCTCCTCATGTTTTATTTCTTCTATAAATATAACCTCAAGGAAGCTCGAAGTGTCATTTGATCATTCTTATAACTTTTGATCACTCAAGTTTCTTTCTAGTTTCTCAAAGAATTCTCCTTCTTCTTCTTCTTTATTCTTCTAAGAACCACCACTCTCTACCACTTCTCAACCCCAAACCACCACATAACTACCATAGATCTTCCTTTAAACACCTAACCTGTCCAATCCCAAGATCAAAAACCCAAGAAATAACTTCCTTCCTTTTCTTTTTCTCTTGGCCAAAACCACTTCCTTGCTTCAAGGAGGAATTATTCTTCTCATCTCTTCTTAAGATCAAGCTCTTTTCTTTCCAAGAAAAATACCTTTGGTAGGGAGTTGTTTTAAAGTTTTCATCTCTTATTTCAAAAAAAAAAATATTTACCCATATTTTCATTAAGTATTTTCAAAAAATTAGAATTAACAACTGGAACAAAAGAGTAATAACTAATAATTAACTTGAATACGTCCTAGGCATGTTAGGTTAAATATTAGGGTATTACATTTTGGTATCAGAGCAGTTCGATTCTCACAGAGCCTGAGGATTGGACTGACTATGCATCTTAAGCATAATGCGATAGATATGTCATGTGTAGTTGCTCTATCAAGAGGATGAGCTTAAGGATTAGGAATGTATGACCACTTTATGTTTGTACGTGACATGGTAACTGGCTCACTTTACATAGAGTATTAAGCCTAATCACCTCAGTGTTTGTTGTCTTATGTGCATAGGAACCAATGCTTCGGCTGTGTTCATGGACTACATGAATAGGATCTTTAGACCCTATCTAGATCAGTTTGTGGTTGTCTTTGTATATGACATACTCATCTATTCCAAGACCTACGAGGAGCATGAACATCATTTAAGGATAGTGTTGGAGATCCTAAGAGAGAAGAAACTATATGCTAAGTTATCTAATTGTGAATTTTGGTTGGAAGAAGTAAAGTTTTTAGGGCATGTAATGTCAAAAGGAGGTATTGCTGTTCACCGTAGTAAGGTAAAGTCTGTGATGAACTGGGAGAGACCTACCACGATAACGGAGGTTAGAAGCTTTTAGGGTTTGGTAGGATATTACCATAGGTTTATTAAAGGATTTTCCCATATTTCTTTACCCTTGACCAAACTTACTAGGAAGAATGCCTCTTTTACTTGGACTCCAAAGTGTGAAAAGAGTTTCTAAGAGTTGAAACAAAAGCTAACCTCAACCTTGATTTTAGTACTACCTGACGCCAGTGTACCCTTTGAGGTATACTGTGATGCTTCCGGGAAAGGATTGGGTTGTGTATTGATGCAAAATAGGCAAGTGGTGGCCTATGCATCTAGACAACTCAAGCCTCGTGAGGCAAACAACCCTACCCATGATCTAGAGTTAGCCACCATAGTGTTTGCTCTAAAGGTGTGGAGACACCACTTGTACGGAGTAAAGTTCGAGGTGTTCTCCGATCACAAGAGTATGAAGTACCCCTTTGATTAGAAAGAGCTAAACATGAGGCAGAGAAGGTGGATGGAGTTTTCGAAGGACTATGATTTTTGGTTAAACTACCATCCTAGCAAGGTAATGTAGTGGCTGACGCCTTAAATAGGAAATCGTTGCACCTATCCCACATGATGGTTAAAGAAGTAGAACTAATCGAGAAGTTTAGAGACCTGAACCTAAGAATGACTTTGACTACTAAAAGCATAAAGGCTTGCCATCTTAGTATGATGAGTGACTTTAGGGGAAGGATCACTCAAGCCTAACACGAGGATAATGAGTTTTAGGAAACTCTAGAGGTAGTATGAGATGGAAATTTGAAGGGTTTTACACAAAATGCTGATGGTGCATGGAGGTTTGAAGGCCGAATCTGTGTATCGACAAGTTGTGACCTCCGAAAAGAGATTTTGGAGGAAGCCCATAAAAACTATTTTACCATTCACCCAAGTACCACCAAAATGTATCAGGACCTGAAGAAGATGTTTTGGTGCCCTGGGTTGAAAAAGGATGTAAGTGCCTGTGTAACACCTCAATTTTTTTTTGTCTGAGTAAAAATGACCAAAATGCCTCTGAGGTCATTTTTCACCTGAAATTCAAGGAAAGCCGGCCCGGTAGTCCCCAAAGGGTCAACTCAATATTGGAAGGGGATTAGGTGAGTTAGGAATGATCTCGGAGGTGAAAATTTCATTTTTCGATTTTTCGACCCAAAATGACCAAAATAACCCTATAGCATTTTACACCGGTATAGGTGCCGTTTGAGCCCGGAACTTTCCCAGAAAGTTTAATATGATGATTTCATGTGTCTGGCAACGTCTGTTTAAGTCCTAGGGGTCCCAGGCAGTTTTGTGCAAAATTACGATTTTGCCCCTGGAATAGTGCCGTTTGAGCCTAATGATGTATTTAAGCAAATCTAAGTAATATTAGGCTTCAATTGAAGATTAATTAATTTTCATAATTAATCTAGAGTCAAAATGATTTATTAAAGCCAATTAGGACCTAAAATTGCTTAGATTAAACTTAAACCTCTTATAAAACTCAAGATTTCAAGTCTTGGGATCTTGAATAGTGTTTTCTCTCTCCAATTCCTTAAATTAAGGAATTATGTCTACAATTGTTTATGCTCCAAAATGAGTTTTAACCTCACTAATAATGTGTAACATCCTAATTTTTAACCCAATACTCTAGAACATATTTAGGTTAATCATTATTCTTTTACTCTTTTAGTCTCATTCTTTAAAACCTTTCATTAAAATACTTAGCGGAAAATACGAATAAATTTTTCTTTTTCAAAACTTGAAAAACAAAACATGAGTCACAAGGCTAACCTAACGTTCGTCATAACCACATCGTGCAAGAAAAGTAATCACACTATTCATAATCATGAAACATAGTATCATACATAACAATCATAATATCATCACTCCTTCATAAATACATAAATTACTAACATCATTGTACTTTAACATGAAAATCGTAATACTTGGGTACATCATAAGGAAACATAAATCATATACGTGGCATAAAAAGGCATAGTACTTTTCATGTGACATCTTTCTCATAAGTCAAACTCTTAAGTTCTTTTTCTTTAAGACCACCCTCTTAACATATCCATCAAAAGTCCAACCGACTCACCGGCCTCGACGATAATCTAGTCACTAAACTACATCTCACCTATCGCATAGGAATAAGCTCAATCCTAACTAGTCGTCACTAGATTTAATATGGGCTAATAGAGGAGGTATACATAACTTTCTTGGATCACCTATCTTAGGATCATTTCCTTCTTTGAAACACTCTACTGGTATCTAGTACACAGCGAATTGTCCGCTTTGCCAGGCTCAATGTCAATACCCTCACGGATTTCTTTCCTCCCACCATAGCGAGAGGAATGCGTCTCAGTGTTATATCACATCTGTTCTGGGGGTGCTCGGCCGAATTGGTGTCACCCAGAACCTTTTCTGGGGATGCTCGGCTGAACCGGTGTCATCTAGGAGTTTTCACAAACTTTTCTGAAATCCTCAAGTTTGATGGGAAATTCAGCAGCGTAACGGCGTATACCGGATTTCCTTCAAACTTGCTTTATGCCACCAAACATATAGAGCATGCATAACCATTCAACTCCGCCAAAGACATCAAGTCATATAGTCAAACTCATCATAGCATATACGTCATCACATTCATTGCTTTAACATTCTTAAAAGATAGCATGCTCCTAACACGTTTGTCGGAATCAAGGACCGGGCTCAGCTAATGTATATGCCATGCTCAAGTCATTCTCATAATTAAACATACATATACTTGAAGTCATAAAGCTCATTATGTCTTAGGACTTATGGTGTCTTATGCTTTGACCCTTACGGGTCCTAAACTTGAGATATAATTATTCTATCATTCTCTATCAACCTCTTATGCACCTAAGGGTTCACAACGAATAATTTTTACTAGCATTTTTGTTCATTGGTAAATCTGGGCAGCATCATACTCTAAGGGCATAATTACATTTTTATGATTACGGGGTTCTGGAACTTATGTTTTAGACCCTTTCTCAGTTTTGTCTTCGCCTAAGGCGCTATAAATTAAATCTAAACTATTTATGAGGCATTCCTATGCCTATGAACTAATTATAAACCATGTTTACTGCATTATAAGGTTTCTGGACAGAAACAGAAAGTTAAATGATCTAAGTGTTCTAGAATTTCACTTTTACGGTTTTCTGGTTACTAGTTTCTCTATAGGCGCTAAAAATCAATCCTACATCAAATGTTACCAATTTTTTCATGATTAATAAACCCTAAACTGAGTATTATCCCATTAAAACAGTTTTAGCAGTGACTAAAAATAAATGGGTCAAAACTATGCTAAAACTCAACTTTACGGTTTATCGGTAAGACTAGTTTCTTTCCTAACATGCATAGAAGGGCTCCTACCTCAACATACATAATTTTTACACATTCTAACATGTCAAAACATCATCATATAGCAGCAAGCACATGAGGGCAGAATCAAAACATTAAAACTCAAGCATCATTCAAAAATTGTGTCCTTAATACATACAAGTTACTAGTTTCTCTTGAAATCATTTTAGGACTTCTAAAACTCTTTGAAAACCAACTTATTTCCTTAAAATCCTCATAAACCAAACAAGGGTAGCAACCATTTGAGTTGGCCCAAGATTGGAGTTTTAAAACGTAAAATCATATTTGAAATATTCTTTGAGTCCTCCTAGGCTTAAGAAAAATCCTAAGACATAGATTATGGGCACTTGTGACTAGATGAACTCACACCAAGCTCATCATCATCACTTGGCCGAGTTGTGCATTCAAGGGAATGCTTCCATAACCAAACTTTAGCTTGAGATAAAAGGGCAAGTCTTTGAGCTTCTAGAGCCTTTAAGTGATGACAAAATGTAAACGTGCTATGCATCCCATTTTATTCTTCATTATAATGTAAAGTGAGGACTTCAAAGTAAATATGAGATGCAAGAACTTGAAATACAAACATGAGGTGCTAGAAATAAAACGTGAAATGCAAAGCTTGAAACTTAAATGTGATAATGCAAGTCCTTTTCTTTAATCTTTAGAGCTTAGTGATGACATAGGAAAGTAAATATGAGATGCTCTTCGTTCCTTATCTTTAACTTTAAGTGATAGCTTGAAAGGTAAACATGAATGCAAAGCCCAAAAGTAAATATGCAATGCAAGAGCTTGAATATAAACATGAGTGCAAGTTCATTTTATTTTTTAATAAAGCTCATCCAAGACTTTAGAAGAACTTAAACCTCAACCCAAAACTTATCATAGCAAGGTAAAGTAAGTCTTAGAGTTCCTTGCACCAAGGTTTACAAAGAAACCATATGGTAGGAACATCATCATCAAGCTTTAAGGAATGGATTAAAAGAAAGGGAAATCATACACTAACTTTATTTTTAAGAATCAAAAGGGATCAAGTTAAAGAACTAATCTTTGGGTTCTAGAAACTATCTCACCATGTCTTTGGTGACAAAACCAAAATATCAAAGAAAAGGAGACCATGGCTGAAACCATGAAGAAGAAAAGATAAAACTTTGAAACTCTAGAGGCCATAATCTTGATGATACATCAACACCAACATCATGTGCTCTCATCCTTAAGTCATTTCCCAACTAACATAAGCCTTTAAAAATCAAAACTAGGACCAAGGAAAAAGAAATGGAAACCGAAACTAGAGCATGAAAAGAAAAGGAAAAATCGAAACATGCTTGGTCCAAGAACCATGTTCCAAGCTCTAAAGGTATCACAAGTGAAGATTCTCATGATCTACATCTTGAACCCTCATCATCAAGCATCATTTTCTTTAAAAAGAAAGGCTCCAAGGCCGAATTCAAAGAAAAGAAAAAGAAGTTCTAAAAGCCAAGAAAAACTAGCAAAAACTCATTTTTTGACAAAACTTTAAAAGACAAAAATTTAAAGAACAAAATCCCTACCAAATGGTGAAGAGGAAAGCTTGTTTCTTCAGATGAAAGTGAGAAGAAAACTTGCTCCCAAGGTGTACTTGAGATTTGGCCAAAGAGGAAGAAAAAGGAAAGAATGGTGTTTTTTTTAAGCTTTGTGGTTAAAGGGTGGTGTATGGTTGAGAGGTGGTGAGATAAGGTTGGAGTATGGTGGCTTGAGGTTGTGAAGGGTGGTTCTTGGGTGGAGATGAAGAAGAAGAGAACTCTTGAAGAAATGAGAGAACTTGAGACAACTCTTGAAAACTCAAAAAGCTAGCAAATGATCCAAAGGTTCTCATAAGCTCATTTGCATATGTATTTATAGAAAAACAAAACCAAGGGTGGACGAATGGAGGGGTGGCCGAATTTGAGGAAGGAAAGGAAGGAAATATCTCCTTCAAATGGTCATTCAAAGGCATGGTTCAAGGTATGATGAGGTATGGCCTAAAGCATGGTGAGGTATGGTCTTGGGTACGGGTGAGTATGGCTTCAAGCATGGCTCCTTGAGTGAGACATAAACCAACATGTGATGGAATTGGAGGGTGAGGTAGCGCCATTTGGAGCATCCAAGGGGGAGGAAAATGTCTCATTAATTGTGGTTTAGTGATGTGTTTAGGTGCATCTTAGATTAGGCTTAAGATTAGGAATTTGTAAGAAGATGTTTAGGTAAGGAAATGGGTAATTAAGGTTGTCTAGACATATTTAAGGAGTGGTCTTGCTTCATTAGGGAGATAGAAATTCATTTTAGGGTATAAACAATTCTAGACACAATTCCTTTATTCAAGGAATTGGAGAGAGAAAACACTATTCAAGATTCCAAGACTAGGAATCTTTAGTTTTAAAAAGGGATTTAGGTTTAATCTAAGCAATCTTAGGTTCTAATTAATTTTAATAATTTATTTTGACTCTAGATTAATTATGGAAATTAATTAATCTTCGATTAGAGCCTAATATTACTTAGGTTTGCTTAATTACATCATTAAGCTCAAATGGCACTATGCCAGAGGCAAAATCATAATTTTACGCAAAAACTCCCCAGGATCACTGGGATTTAAACAGACACTTTTATATACTTGAAAATATCGTTTTAAACCTTCGGGGAAAGTTTTGGGCTTGACGGCACTTTTACCCGCGCAAAAACGCTGTAGGGGTATTTTGGTCATTTTGACCCGAAATCGCAGAACATAAGTTTTTTGTTTCTGAAAACACTCAAGGATCATCTAATCCCCTTCAAACATTGAGTTGACCCTTCGAGGACTGCCGACCTGGCTATTCTCAAATTCCGGGCAGAAAATGACCTTAGGGGCATTTTGGTCATTATCTCTCAGACAAAAAATCGGGGCGTTACATAATGCAAGAACACTCCCTAATCATGTCTTGACATCCCTAAACATCCATTACCTCACCTAAACACTTATTCACAAATTCTTAATCTTAAGCCTAATTAAAGACACACCTTGTAACATCCTAATTTTTAACCCAATACTCTAGAACATATTTAGGTTAATCATTAGTCTGTTACTTCATAGTTCTCATTTATCTTTGAATTACTTAGCGGAAAATACGGGTAATTTTTTTTTTGAAAAACAAAGTGAGAGCCGCGTTGTAACACCCCGATTTTTCTGTCCGAGGGAAATGACCAAAATGCCCCTGAGGTCATTTCCTGACCCGAGCTCGAGGGTAACCAACTCGGTCATCCTCGAAGGGTCAACTCAATGTTTGAAGGGGATTGAATGGCCTTTGAATGCTTTCGGAAGCAAAAATTTCGTTTTCCGCAGTTTCGGGTCAAAATGACCAAAATACCCCTATAGCGTTTATACGCGGGTAATGGTGCCGTTTGAGCCCGGAACTTTCCCCAGAAGTTTAAAAACATGTTTTCATGTGTCTAGAGGTCTCTATTCAAGTCCCGGAGGTCCCGGGCAGTTTTAGTGCAAAATTACGATTTTACCCCTAGAATAGTGTTTTTGAGCTTAATGACGTAATTAAGCAAACCTAAGCAATATTAGGCTCTAAACGAAGATTAATTTATTTCCCTAATTAATCTAGAGTCAAAATAATTTATTAAAGTTAATTAGAACCTAAAATTGCTTAGATTAAACTTAAATCCCTTTTTAGAACTCAAGACTCCTAGTCTTGGAATCTTGAATAGTGTTTTCTCTTTCCAATTCCTTAAATCAAGGAATTGTGTCTAGAGTTGTTTAAACTCTAAATTGAGGATTTAACTCACTAATGGTGCAAGACCACTCCTTAATTATGTCTAGGCCACCTTAATTACCCATTTACCTTACCTAAACACTTTCTTACAAATTCCTAATCTTAAGCATAATCAAAGATACACCTAAACACAACTCTAAACCACAATTAAAATGCAAAGAAACCTCCCCCATGGGCTGATGCATATTCGGCCATCACTCTCTAATTACCACACATATTAAATTGTTTTCTCACTCAAAGAGTCATGCTTGAGCCATACCTTGAGCCATACCTCACCATGCTTTGAACCATACCTCACCATACCTCAAGAACACATTATCTCACCTCATGGAACTCATGGAAAGCCTCCAATCTGCACCCTCATGGTCAAACCTCTTCCTCCATGAGCTCCCTCCATTTGTTTCATTTCTCTATAAATAGAATGCCTTGAGGAGCTTGCACCACTTTTAGATCATTTGCTAAGTTTAGGAAACACTCAAAGCTTTTCTTTTCTCTCAAAGTTCTAGTGTTCTTCAAGTTCTTCCAGCTCTTCAAAGTTCTTCATCATCTTCATCTTCTTCTTCCATCTTCAAGTTCATCACACCAAGTAGGGATTTTCTTTCATGTATTCTTTTCTTTAAAGTTCTTGTTTCAAGCTTGATGTTCATAGTTTCTCTTGTTTCTCTTTAGAACTTCATTTCCACTCCTTTTTCCTTTTCTTTTTCGGCCATAGGCCTTGGAGAACAAAGGAATGAGAGCTTGATGATGAGAGTTTCATGATGATGTTCATCACTTGAAACAAACTCTAGAGCTTGATCTTTGTTCTTGAGCAAAAATATTTTTAGTTTTTCCTTTCTTGAACTCTTGAGAACTTTAGCTTTAGTGATATTTTAAAATGGCTCTATGAACTCAATGATGAGGACTCGTGATGTTGGTGTTAATATATCACCAAGATCATGAACTTTAGAGTTTTAAAATGTTCCTTTTCTTCTTGATGATTTCGGCCAAATCCATTAATTTCTAAGTTTCATGGTTTGATTTCCTAAAAATATTATGTTGAGTTTTAAGAACTCTAAGCTTGACTTTACCTTGTTTGGATGAGTTTGGGTTATGGTTTAAATTCCTTTAAAGTCTTGTCAAGAGCTCTAGAAATGATAAAATGAACTTGCATAATTTATTTTATGCTTACATCCATATTTACATTCTTGCTATGCATCTTTGCTTTCTAGCTATCACTTAAGAACATAAAGATTAAAATGGAACTTGTATCATCACTTAATTTAATTCTCGAAGCCTTTCTATTTCGGCCTTAAAGTCGATTGTTGTTGGGCCTAGAGCACTAAAATAAAGAATTGAACTTGCATTATCACCTAATTAATTTCTCGAATGCCTATCTATTTCGGCCTTAAAGTCGATTGTTGTTGGCCCAAGAGCACTAAAATAAAGAATTGAACCATGCATATTTACCTTCAAGCTTGCACGGTTAAGTTTATGCCTCGGATATTTACTTCTCAAGCTTGCACGTTTAAGTTATGCCTTGCATATTTAATTTTAAGTCATCACTTTACCTTGTAAGCAAGATTAAAAACAAAAAGCATGAGCACGTTTAGTTTGTGTCACAACTTAAGAACCTAGAGCTCAAAGACTTGCCCATTTCATTCCAAGTTAAAGTTAAATGTGAATGTATTCCTTGAATGCATAATTTCGGCCAAGTAGTGATGATGGACTTGCAATGAGTTTTCATCTAGCTACTAGGACCAATAGTCTATGTTTTAAGTTTTCCCTAAAGCTTTACAAATCTTTATAAGGTTATGTCATCACAAGTTGTGATTTTATTATCTTTTAGGGGATGGAATATGTTTTGGTCAGTGACCTAAGGCTTCACATAGCCTCTTGATGAATTAAAATGTTTTGCAAAGAGTTTTAGAAGTTCTAGATCGATTCCAAGAGAAACTAGTTAACTTATGTACCTAGAAATGTCAATTTAACTCCCTCATTTAAGTTAGATGTTTTCGGTTCTGATGTGATGAGTGTGATGCTGTATGATGATGTTTTGATGTGTTGGAATGTGTGAAAATATCATATGATGATGTAGAAGCGATCCTATGCATGATAGGTAAGAAACTAGCTAACTAGAAAATACCGTAAAGCTAGAATTTAACATAGTTGTGACCCATTTGTTTATGGAACTTTTCCAAACTGTTTTAATGGGGACATAATCAGATTTAGATTGTTTAGACATGAAAAACTTGGTATCATTTGAGTTAGAATTGAATTCTAGCACCTATGGGGAAACTAGTAACTAGAAAACCGTAAAAATGCAAATGTAGAACTCTTAGAACATTTAATTTTCTGGATTCTGTCCAGCACCCTTACAACATGGTAAACATGATTAATAATTAGTCCTTAAGCATAGGAATGCCTCATAATTGATTTAGATTTAATATATAGCACCTTCGGCAAAAACGGAACCAAGAAATGGTCTAAAACGTAAGTTCTAGAACCCCGTATTCACATGTTAGGATTTCCACCCTATGCTATTCAGATTTAAAAGTAAAATGAGAGGATTATGAATGATGTTTAATTATGAGCCTTAGGTGCTTAAAATATGAACGACGGATGTAGAGAACTATATCTCAAGATTAAGACCCGTAAGGGTCAAAGCATAAGCTACCGTAAGGGTAAGCGTTTGGATGTTTTATGATGATGCATGAAGTATGCTAATGATGATGATGTTATTCATATGAGGAATTTATGAGGTTATATGTTTATGTGGCATAAAGCAAATTTGGAAGGAAATTCGGTGTAATGACCGTTGGGTCACTAATTTCTCGACAAATTTGGGGACTTAAAGAGATTTTGAAAATTAAGGTACTAAGATGGGTTCTAGGATGACACCGGTTCGGCCGAGCACCTCCATAGAACTCATGTGACATCGGTACCATTTTACACTCTTAGGTGACACCGGTCCGGCCGAGCACCCCTAAGAGTTTTGCCCCCTAACCCGTACTCAGATAGTGGGGATTTATGATTTATGATACGCTTATCATTAAGTGGTAAGTAAGAACTAGTGACGACTAGTTAAGGTATGAGCTCATAACCTAGATGTATGACACGCTCGGGTGACACCGGCTTCGCCAAGCACCCCCAGCTCGATTGTCTTTTAGGGTGGCCCATGAGGAAGAGAAGTTTCATGATTATGATTATGTCACAAAGTTTTGTCCCATATGAATGTTACTATTGCCACTTTATGCCACCAAGAATGATGATGCTTGATGTTATGTTTTATGTATGTGCATTAGGTAGTGCCATGCATACATTTTCTATTATGTTGCATCCATGACATTAAGATCATCCTAAAATGAATGGACCTTGGCTAAAATATATTTTAAAGTTTAAAATGAACCTAATACATGCTCAGTCATTTCGTATAAATAAACCCAAGGTTCCCGAGGACGAGATGATGACACCTAGGTAGTAGGAGGCCCTACCGAGATTCTTTAGCAAGATTCTCACTCCCTCTATCTCTTTCCTTCCGCCACGCCTTCAGATGGCGACGCTCATGATATTCGTGGGACACGCCGACATAGGAGGTGCACCATGACCCTGACCACGGATCATACCATTTTGTGGGTCGATGCACGCTAGAGTATTCATGTTCATGGGTCGACCCTTCACTCCCCTTGTACATTCCCCATCGCTTTCTCCCCGCCTCACCTTTTGGCGATGGCCTGGTGTTCGAAGGCCAAGACGTCTCTCGGGAAGTTAGAACACACACCACTTAGATGGGATGAACCTTCTTTGTTTAAAGGTTATCCTATTAGTTGCACTGGTAGGGAGTAGATTATGTTTATGTTTATGTTGTATTTTCTTTCATGTATTTCCATGTACTAAATCAAGTCCCACGCTTATAAGTGGGCAAATTATATATGTATGAGATGATTTTCAGTGTTACTCATGGTGTGCCTTATGTTATGATGTTGTGAGACATTTGTTTACCATACATGGTTTACCGCCTATCGCATCACGCGGCTTTCACTTTCATTTCAAAGAAAAAATTACCCGTATTTTCTGCTAAGTAATTCAAAGATAAATGAGAACTATGAAGTAACAGACTAATGATTAACCTAAATATGTTCTAGAGTATTGGGTTAAAAATTAGGATGTTACACGCGTGATGCGATAAGCGGTAAACCATGTATAGTAAACAAATGTCTTACAACATCATAACATAAGGCACACCATGAGTAACACTGAAGATCATCTCATATATATATAATTTGCCCACTTATAAGTGTGGGACTTAGTTTAGTACAAGGAAAGTACAGGAAAGGAAATACAACATAAATGTAAACATGATCTACTCCCCTACCCGAGTGCACCTAATAGGATAACCTCTAAACAAAAGAAGGTTTATCCCCATCTTAGTGGTGTGTGCTCTAACCGGGTACTCCATCGGTCGATCGTCACCTCCTACTGACGTCCGTCTCGTGAACGAGGCAAGTATCCGGGAAACTATGCGAGCTCCTCGGGCGTAAAGAGACGGAACGGGGATCGAGAGTGACCCCCGCGGTGTGGCCGCATCTCCGGTCGTCGTGCAAGTCGGGCCGAAGTCACGGTATCCTCACCGCCCTCCTCATCAATGGTGGAGAGGGGCAGAGCTCTCGCTATACGGATGAGTAGGCGTCCTCGGATGGGTCGGTCTCGAGAAGTAGGTCCGGGCACGTAATCGATAGTCTCGCATGGCTAAGGCGGTGTGCATGCGAGCACTCTCGTCATGCGCGACGCCACGCCAAAACCCGCCGTTGTCGCCATAGGGTGCAGCCGGGAGAAGCGATGGGTGTGCACGGATGAGCGAAGGGTGTCCTACGAACATGAAAACCCGCACCGCACTACCCCTCAAAATGGTATGACCCGTGAGCCGGGTCATAGTGCACCTCCCATGTCGGGGTGTCCACGAACACTACGAACGTCGCCATATGAAGACGTGACGGAAAGAAAGAGATAGAGGGAGTGAGAATCTTGCTAAAGAATCTCAGTAGGGCCTCCTACTACCTAGGTGTCATCATCTACGTCCTCAGGAACGTTGGGTTTATTTATACAAAGTGACTGAGCATGCATTAGGTTCATTTTAAACTTAAAAATATATTTTAGCCAAGGTCCATTCATTTTAGGATGATCTTAACGTCATGGATGCAACATATGAGAGCCTAAATCGCGTGAGAGGTATAGGTATCTGGTGTTGCTTTTTGATGATAAGAGTTTCTTCTGATTGTTTCTATTACTGTCAATTTATTTCAATCTTTAAGTTTTGTTATTTAGCTTTCTGAGCAAGTTATAGCTGTAAGTCTGGATCGTGAGTCAAGTGTAGCAGGAGAGTCAGTGGTATACGCTGGTCACCCAGATAGTGGTCCCAGAAGAAGGTCCGGAGGTGAGTCAGTGAGACCGTTGGTCAGCTAGGGTGGTCCTGCAACATGAAACTCAGGTAAGATTCATGGCTAGACTTCTTAGAACGTTAAGTAACTTAAACTTAGGAAGAAATAATGAGATAGTAGTTAGAACAAATAATGAAGAAGCTTCGTCTAGTAGCAATAATAATAATAATCCTTCATCTGAATTACAAATAGCTAGAATAGAAGAAAGGTTACATAATTGGTCTATACCAATAATAAGAAAGAATGAAATATATAAAAGTTAACATTTTTGGCAACAACGAGATGAAGAAATACATATGTTAGAATATAGTTACCCAGGAACTAGTAATAACAATATCATAAATATCTTAGAAGATGAAAAGCTTAGAGAACATAAGGAGAAAGGTTTTAACTTTATACATATTGGATTAATACAAGTAGCAGCAAAACCAAACTTTAAGATAGGTGTAAGCATCCCTATTCTAATAATATTAAGAGATATAAGGTTTAAAAAGTTTGAAGATTCGTTAATAGCCACACTAGAAAGTAATTGTCATGATGGACCAGTTTTCTTTAATCAGTATCCAAACTTTGCAATGAATATAAATAACGATTATACCCCAGAAGCTATAAAACTATATGTAAAAACCCCTGATGATATAATTGATGAAAAATATGATCCACTCCAAATAATATATAGAATATACTATAAAATAACAAAAATAGATTATAATTTCAGAGCTTTAAAGCAATCCCCTAAAGATGAAACTATATTAGTGCAAGCTAATTTAAGAAAAACAACCGTACAAGTTCCTAAAAAGCTTAAACATTCAGAAGTTATAAAGAATATTCCAGAAGAATGGTTACTAGAAGATATTGTTGAAACAGGTAAAATAGAAAATACCCAAGTTAGAGAAATAATTCAAGAAGGGAATAATATCAGACTTAGAATGAATAGATCTCAGTCAGTAAGAATAAGAGAACCTCAGGTAATTAGACCAGAAACTTCTAGAAACTCGATAGATAACTCTACTATTAATATTGATTTAGTAGGAATAAATAATAACCGAGCTAGAATTGCTACCCCAGTTTATGAAGATACTCAATATTCTCCAACAGCTTCACAAATATTAAATACGTTAACTATAAAAGAACCCTTTGAAATAGATAAAGCATGGATAAGAGAAGATTTTGAAGCAGAATATAATAAGGATATTAGAGAATGGTTTTTTGAAACTTTTAGCAAATCAGAAACAGAAGATATTAGGAAAACATTTTATAATTATTTAGAAGAGCATGAAATTAACTTATATTTCTTTGATTGGTTGATAAATATCTATAAAAATGATAAAATAAAAGAATTCTGTCCCTTAGTAAAAATAACAACAGCTTGGGAAACAAATAATGGAGAACTAATAGAATCAGAATATCCTCCAAAAGAAAATGTAAAAGTAAAGCTATCAGAAAATACTAAAATAGAAATGGCAAAATACAAAGATATTACCAAAGGAAACAGGGAATGTAGAAAAAAAAGATATAAAGAAAATACATCAACAATTAAATTATACTAATACAGTACTAAGCATAATGGGTAGTCAATTAAAAAGAATTGAGGAAAAAGCTGAACAAAGTGGTAGTAGTACTGATACTAGCTTAATGAAAAATAATATAATACCAAGACCAATAGAAACTCCTATATACAAGATAGAAAGTAAATCAGGAATATTATTAAAACCTAAAATATTAGAATCTGATATAGAAGAGATAAAAGAAAAGTTGAAAAACTTAAGTCTTAAAAAAGAAATAAATACTTTAGAAGTAATGAGATTAACAGCCAATAATGGACGAGCCCAACCAAAAACTAGAAATTATTATCCTAGACCTACACCAGCTGATATAGGATATGAAGAAAGAGGTATGCAATATCAAAATACATACTCAAGTGGAAACATAGAAGAATGGCATATAGATGGAACGAAAGTGAACAAGCACCTGGATGCAACGTGTCAGATGGCTATGTTTGCCACGGCATTAAAATCAAATGGCTTATCAGATAAGGAAGCAGCTATAGTAATAATACATGGATTTACAGGACAATTAAAAGGTTGGTGGGATAATTTTTTAACTCACCCAGATAAAGAAACAATATTAAATAGCGTAAAGCAAGAAGGTGCAGAAATAGTCCCAGATGCAACAACAACTTTACTAGCCTCTATAATAAAAAAATTTATAGGAGATCCTAGTGTTTTTAGAGAACGCGTAGGAACTCAATTACTAAATTTAAGATGTCCAACAATGTCTGATTATAGATGGTATAAGGATATATTTATGTCTAAAGTAATGATGAGAGGAGATGCTAATAATGCATTTTGGACAGAAAGATTTGTAGCAAATTTTACCTAGTTTATTTGCGTAAAAGTTATACAGAATTACAAGATCATTTTGGAAATCAAGTTCCATATGAAAGCTTAACCTTTGGTCGATGCATAATATTGTGATAGAAACAGAATAGAAGTATGTACTGATATGAAGTTACAAAATAAGATTAAAAAAGAAAAGATGACAAATAAGAGAGAACTAGGAACATTCTCATATCGTGATGGATTAGATCCCATAAGAGCCCCTAGCAAACAGCATAAAAAGCAAGTTAAGAAATTGCATAAATACGTATCTAAATATACAAGGTCTAATAATCCTCCTAGAAGAAATTATCAAAGGAAGAATATACAACAAACTCCACCAGTTTATTATAATAAGCCTTATAATAAAAATAATAAGAAAAATACCGTAAGAATATTAAGAAAGAAAATGTGTACTGAAGTGTGGAAAACCAGACACTATGCTAAGAATTGTAGAGTACAACAAAAATAAATGAATTAACTAATGAAGAATTAAAACAAACATTACTAAGAATATTTATTAATTCAACCTGAACCTAATCAAGAAGAATACATAAGTGACGAAGATGCTGAAGATAATGAAATACTTCAATTAGATAATAAATCTTCAGAAGAATCAGAAGTAGATGATGAAGAAGAAAATTATTGTTTAGGACTAGGTTTATGTAATTGTGAAAACTGTACGGAAAAAACATTGAATGTCTTAACGAGTGATCAAACAGCTACCTTAATATCTATAATAGATAAATTAGAAGATTCACCATTAAAAGAAGAATTTCTACAGCAATTAAATTCATTAATTTCTAAAGAAGAAAACCAAAAGAAAGAAATACGACCCACAGAAATGAAAGATGTTTATAACAAATTCAAAGTGACTAGGGAAAACATAACTGTAAAAGATTTGCAAAACGAAATTAAAAATCTTAAGCAAGAAATCTCAGAAATAAAAGAACAAAATATTACTTTAGAATACAGGTTACTAAAATTAGAAGGAGAAAATATGATTCATAATCAGAAATCAACAGCTGTAATCATAAAAGAGCCAGAAGCAGAAGAGAGTTCTACCCCCTTTATTAATATATTAAGCTTAATAACAATACATAAATGGTGGAAAAAGATAACTTTAATAGTTAAAAATGAGAGGTTTGAATTAGTAGCTTTAGTAGATTCAGGAGCTGATATAAGTGCAATACAAGAAGGAGTAATACCGACTAAGTATTATGAAAAATCAATGGAAAAAGTAGCAGAAGCTAGTGGAACAGGATTAAAGATTCAATATAAGCTTTCAAATGCTAAGATCTGATAGAACTAAGTTTGTTTCTCAATATCCTTCGTATTAGTAAAAAATATTATAAATACAATAATATTAGGAACCCCTTTTATATGTTTATTTTATCCATTTTGGACAACAGAAAAAGGAGTACAAACGCATGTTATACCCGAAACCCCAGTTCTTTTTGAATTTTTAGAGCCCCCTAGAACTAAAGAATTAAATATGTTACAAAAAGCCTCCATATCAATAGAAGAATTAATAGAACAAAAGCATAAACAGATTAATTTATTGAATAGAGAAATTTATTATAAGAAGGTAGAAGAACAGATTGAAAATCCTAAAATACAAAATATGATAAAAGAATTTGAAAAAAGAATAGAAAGAGAAATTTGTGATACAAATCCAATGGCATTTCACCATAGGAAAATTCATGAAATATCTTTACCATATGAAGAAGGATTTAAAGAATCAGATATACCAACAAAAGCTAGACCCATACAAATGAATGAAGAATATTTAAAATATTGTAAAAAAGAAATACAAGAATATTTAGAAAAGGGATTAATACGACCGTCCAAATCACCCTGGAGTTGTTCAGGATTTTATGTTATGAAAGCATCAGAAATAGAAAGAGGAGCCCCTAGATTAGTAATTAATTATAAGCCTTTAAATAAAGTTTTAAGATGGATTAGGTATCCTTTACCAAATAAGCAAGATTTAATTAAAAGATTATATAAAGCCAATATCTTTTCAAAGTTTGATATGAAATCTGGATATTATCAGATCTCTGTAAAAGAAGAAGACAGATATAAAACAGCTTTTGTAGTGCCCTTTGGTCATTATGAATGGAACGTAATGCCCCAAGGACTTAAGAACGCCCCAAGTGAATTTCAAGAAATAATGAATAATATCTTGAATCCATACATGGAATTCTCTATTGTCTATCTAGATGATGTATTGATATTTTCCAAAGGAATTAATCAACATAAGGAACATTTGAATAAGTTTATTGAAATAATAAAAGAAAACGGATTAGTCATATCAGCTAAGAAAATGAAGATATTCCAAATTAAAGTAAAATTCTTAGGATATGAGATATATCAAGGAACTTTTACACCAATTAAGAGGTCAATAGAATTTACAGATAAATTCCCAAATGAAATAAAAGATAAAAAACAATTACAAAGATTCTTAGGATGTTTAAACTACGTAGCAGATTTTATTCCTAATATCAGAACTATTTGTGCCCCATTGTACAAGCGTCTTAGGAAAAGTCCTCCTCCATGGGATGACGAAATGAGTCAAGTTGTCATAAAAGTTAAGAGCATTGTCAAGAGCCTTCCTTGTTTAGGAATACCAAACCCTTCAGCAGCTTTAATAGTTGAAACAGATGCTTCTGATCTAGGTTATGGTGGAATTCTTAAGCAAATCCTTCCAGAATCAACAAAAGAACAAGTCGTCAAATATCATTCAGGTATTTGGCATCCAGCTCAGCAGAAATATTCAACAATTAAAAAAGAGATTTTATCTATAGTATTATGTATTACAAAATTCCAAGATGATTTATTCAATAAAAAGTTTTTAGTACGAACAGATTGCAAAGCAAATTTCTCATGTTTTACAAAATGATGTTAAGAATCTTGTTTCAAAACATATCTTTGCTAGATGGCAAGCTATTTTGTCTTGTTTTGATTTTGAAATAATCCACATAAAAGGAGATAAGAATGCTCTTCCAGATTTTCTTACAAGAGAGTTCTTGCAGGCTCGCCTGCATGAGTCAGTGGTCCCAACACGAGATAATTATGGTCCCCTACTAACCATAAAAAGAATCATGCAGACTTCATCATCAAAACCTTGACTATGTCACAAAGTTGTTAAAAGCTCAATGATATCAAACAGTAAAAGCAATATTGATTAAAACTCTACTGATATATGCTCTCAAAAATACTCGAGACCTCAACCAGCTTACCCTTCTCAATTATTCTTTACCAAGCCCACATATCAAGACTACCCTTATATTGAAAAACCAAATTCACTACCCAGAATAGCCATTGAAAGAGAGTGGTTTACCTTAGATAGGAAAACCATGTACAAACACATATTTCCTAAGCCTTTCCACTATCCACCTCACCTCAAAAACCCAAAAGTTTTATGAATATGTTCTAGTAGATACCGATTCACTTGAAATAACCCATGTAGTTGATAAGAAAGATCCCAAAGAAAATATCCCATTCCAAGCTAAAGATTATTAAGATCTTAACCTTAAAAGATTGGAACCAACCTCTTTACCAAATTTCTAGAGAGTTTACTGCAGAATTTGAGCTACAACATTATAATTATTTTGATTATATGGAAGCCTGAATCATGTATTGACTTTTCTCCAAATCCCCATTCATGGTTCTTTGGTTTAAAAGGGAATCTCTTTACAGTTCCCTAAATGGTTTCTCAGATGGTTTCTAGACTTTGGACCAATACCAGCCATATTCCCAAAAGAAGCAGCAATGAGTTATGAATATTGGAAAGCCAAGACTTCATTTATACCAGTGATGAAAGTGTTCTCATTCATCGCATGTCTAGTGATAACAAGGATTATGCAAAGGGGATTATAATTCAGCAAAGATGGAAGAAGATAGCAGCATTCAGTATCTTGTAAAAATTATTAAAGTTCGATGGTGGGGAAACTTTGATCTTAATTTGATTAGCAAAAAAGCTATAGATTCATGGATAGCAATATCACATGAAAAAAGAGCCTCTTCCTCCACTATCTCTCCAACCACCTCAAAGATAAGTGAAAGCAACAAAGAAGCACGCTTCTAGCACAAAAAAGACAACTAATGGCAGCCTTAGCAGCAGCCACGTCAGAAGAAGAAATTCAAGAACAAATCAAAGCCATATCAGCCAAACCAGAAGAAGACGAAGAAGTCAGTTCAAGCCCAGGACATTATTTTGAAGACACTGAAGACCAATACAATCTTTGAAAAAGCTTCAAGATAGGAATCTCTAAAAGCAAGTGTCGGCAGCATCTCTTAACAGTAAAAGCAGATAACTCCACGTCTATAATCATTTCAAGCTTTGAAGTAACGCTAAAGCAAGCCACAGAAGTCAAAAAGCTTCAGAGTAAAGCGAAAGCAAGCCACAGAAGTCAAAAAGTCTATAAGCTAGCTTTATCTTAAAGCCAAAGCAATCATAATTGTAAAAGTACCATTATTGGTGTAATAGTGATCAGGATAGGTGAAATAGGAACTAGAACCCTTCTATAAAAGCCAATCCTCATATCAATGGAAGATCATCGGAGAAAGAATCATAGAAAAATCGAAGCCAAAATCAAAAACTCCCTCAAACACCTCTAGCCATCTTTGTATCATCTTTGTATCATCTTTTGAAGTATTGAATAAAGATTTGAAGATTATCAGCATATTTTCTTGTAAGTTTTATTTATGACTCTTCCTTATGCTTGTAAGATTAAGAAATATATTAACATTTTGAAAGCTGATTTAAAAGTAGTTTCAGAACGTATAACTCAAGAAGAAGAAAAAGAAGAAAAAGATTTAAATTTACTACATGCATTATATTTTGAATTATCTGGAATTTTACAACTTCTAAATACTCTTGATCCCTTTTTAGAAGTTTTAAGCAGAGGATAAAATGGTTTCAGCTCATGTTTGCAGATATGCTTTATTTCTTGTCAGAAGAAATCAGAAAAAGTCTTAGATACTATAAAGCTATTTGAAGAAGATCCTTTTCCAGGAAATCAAGCTTTATTAGATCGATTATATGACATGTATATATTTCTAGATAAAAAAGAAACCGAAATTAAGAAAAAGATCATTGCTTTAAGCCGTTGCTAAATGTTTTCAGCTTACTGTTTAAGATTAAACCTAAGAAGATTAAATCAATACTGGTTTAGAGTTTTACAAGAAATATTTGAACTAGAAAAATTACAATATACTTTTGAAACTAGTCTAAGAATTAATAATCTGTATTTTGAGCTCTCAGCTATTGAATATAAGATCAACAAAACTAAAGAAAAATTAAATGTTTTAGCTGCTTAATCCCCCTGTCTTTCATTCTCTCCGTAACGATTAGAAAATGTATGCATGGCACTACCTAATGCATATACATAAAACATAACATCAAGCATCATCATTCTTGGTGGCATAAAGTGGCAATAGTAACATTCATATGGGACAAAACTTAGTGACATAATCATAATCATGAAACTTCTCTTCCTCATGGGCCACCCTAAAAGACAATCGAATCGGGTGCTCGGTCAACCGTGTGTCACCCAGTAACGTGTCATACATCTAGGTTATGAGCTCATACCTTAACTAGTCGGCACTAGTTCTTACTTACCACTTAACGATAAGCGTATCATAAATCATAAATCCCGACTATCTGAGTACGTTAGGGCAAAACTCTTAGGGGTGCTCGGCCGAACCGGTGTCACCTAAGAGTGTAAAATGGTACCGATGTCACATGAGTTCTATGGAGGTGCTCGGCCGAACCGGTGTCATCCTAGAACCCATCTTAGTACCTTAATTTTCTAAATCTCTTTAAGTCCCCATATTTGTCTGGAATTCAAGCAAGACAACTGGTCATTACACCCAATTTCCTTCCAAATTTGCTTTATGCCACATAAACATATAGTCTCATAAATTCCTCATATGAATAACATCATCATCATTAGCATACTTAAATCTGAAAAGCATAGGGCGGAATCTCTAACTTGTATTTACGGGGTTCTAGAACTTACGCTTTAGGCCCTTTTTCGTTCTGCTACCGGCGCTATATATTAAATCTAAATCAATTATGAGGCATTCCTATGCTTAAGGACTAATTATTAATCATGTTTACCATGTTGTAGGGGTGCTGGATAGAATCCAGAAAATTACATGTTCTAAGAGTTCTATGTAACGCCCCAATTTTTACTGTAATTTTTACTGTCATTAGAAATTACTCAATTACCGAATTACCGTAGGTAATTATTACATAAGATTTGAGGCCGAACAATCCTCAATAAACTAAACACCCCAAAGTCAGATAATATTACCAAAAAGTTGACACCTCAAGGTCAACAGTTCAAGAGGCAGAGTCGACCTCCATTTCCCCCTCAATCAAGACCACAAGGGACACAAAGAAATTTTCAACAAGGAAGGCCAAACAACAACAATCGCTATAATAACAACCGCTACAACAATAACCCCAAGAATAATCACAACAACAACAATAACAACAATAAAGGAAAGCACCACAAAGAGGTCCAAAGAAGACTTCCACGGCCTGGCGCCATCCATGGAATGTCCCAAGCGCGGCAAGAATCATGGGAGCATGCCATGTCGAAATGCCGAACAAACGTGTGCTATCGGTGTGGAAAACCAGGTCATTAGTCCCGAGAATGCACGGAAAGAAACCCGCCAACCCCCAATCCCAAGCCGCAATACCAGGGAAGGGAATTTATCATAATGCTAAAGAAACAACGGTCACGAAATCTCGTGGGAAGGTAAGGGTAATATGCATGGTAAAGACTTAATTGTACTATATGATTCTGGCGCTTCTCATTCTTTATCTCCCATTCATGTGTTAAAAGCCTTAATTTACCTATGACTGAGCTTCCTTTTGACCTTATTGTTTCTACCTATGGAAAACCGTTAGACTTGTAAATGTTGTTTAGATTGTAGTTTTATTATAGATAATAGATCCTTTGTTTTAGATCTTATTTGCTTACCCATGCGAGGTTTAGATGTGATTCTTGGCATGGATTGGCTTGAGGCCAACCGTATCGTTAAACTCATATGAGAAAACCATCACTTTTTCTTCCTGCTCCTATTGAACCTAAGAAACCCATAAGTCTTTACATAAACTGTGTGGAAATGGATTGTGGTAAGGGTGAGAGTAAAGGTTACATTTTCTTAGCCGCTAGTGATGTAGACTTTGAGCAAAGTATCGATGAGATACCAATAGTAAGAAATTATCCTGAAGTATTTCCAGATGAGATACCAGAGTTTCCCCCCAAGAGAGAGATAGAGTTTTCCATAGAATTGCTTCCGGGTGTAGGACCTATATCCATAGCCCCATACAGGATGTCCCCATTAGAATTGACCGAGTTAAAAACTCAATTGGAAGATTTATTGGAGAAAAAGTTTGTTAGGCCTAGTGCATCACCTTGGGGAGCCCCTGTGTTGTTTGTAAAGAAAAAGGATGGGAGTATGAGGATGTGTGTAGATTATCGGCAGCTGAATAAAGTAATCGGTGAAAAACAAGTATCCTCTCGCTTAGGATCGATGATTTGATGGACCAACCGAAGGTGCGGTAGTGTTTTCTAAGATAGATTTGAGGTCGCTACCATCAAATTAGAGTGAGAGATGAAGACATACCTAAAACGGCCTTTCGTGACTGATACGCCATTTTGAGTTTGCAGAATGTCCTTTGGGTTAACCAATGCTCCACTATTTTTATGGATTACATGAATAGGATCTTTCGGCCCTATTTAGATCAGTTTGTAGTTGTCTTTATAGATGACATTCTCATATATTCTAAGACCCATGAAGAGCATGAATGCCACCTGACCATAGTATTGGAGATCTTGAAGGAAAAGAAACTATATGCCAAGATTTCCAAGTGTGAGTTTTGGTTGGATAAGGTGCAATTTTTAGGGCATGTAGTATCTAAGAAAATAATTGCTATAGATCCTAGTAAGGTAGAAGCGGTAGTAAACCGGGAAAGACCAACCATCAGAATCAAGTAAGGAGCTTTTTGGGTTTAGCCGATTATTACCACGATTTATCAAGGGATTTTCCTGCATTTCCTACCTTTGACCAAGCCGACTAGGAAGAACACCCTTTTTCATGGACCCTGAGTGTGAAAAGAGCTTTCAAGAGTTAAACACAAGCTAACCTCTACCCCTCGCTTTAGTGTTACCCGACCCCAATGTGCCTTTCGAGGTGTATTGTGATGCTTCAAAAAAGGGTTTAGGTTGTGTATTGATGCAAGATAGGCAAGTGGTGGCTTATGCATCAAGACAACTCAAGCCACATGAGGCAAACTACCCTACCCATGACCTTGAGTTAGTCGCCGTGGTTTGCTCTAAAGATTTGGAGACACCATTTATATGGAGTTAAGTTTGAGGTGTTTTCCGATCACAAGAGTTTGAAATATCTCTTTGATCAAAAAGAGCTAAACATGAGGCAAAGGCGATGGATGGAGTTCTTGAAAGATTATGATTTTGGATTGAATTACCATCCTGGTAAAGCTAATGTAGTAGCTGATGCTTTGAGTAGGAAGTCCTTACAAATGTCCCGTTTGATGGTGAAGGAGGTTGAATTGATTGAGCAATTTAGGGACTTAAACCTAGGAATGACTTTGACCACTAAGGGCATCGAGCTTGTCATCTTAGAGTGACAAGTGAGTTCAAAGAAAGGATTGTTCAAGCTCAAGGACGATGCCGAAGTTTCAAGAGACTTTAGGGCAAGTGAAGGCGTGAAAGTTGATAGGTTTTACCCAAGGAATGGACGATTTGTGGAGGTTTAAAGGTCGAATGTGTGTACCTGCTAGTCGTGGCCTCCGGAAGGATATTATGGAGGAAGCCCATAAGAGCTATTTTACCCTTCATCCCGGTGCCACCAAGATGTATCAAGATTTGAAGAAGATGTTCGTGGCCTGGAATGAAGAAAGATGTGTGCACATGGGTGAGTAAGTGCTTGGTGTGTCAAAAGGTGAAGATTGAACACCAAAAACCCTCCTGAATGCCGCAACCTCCGCCGATCCCTCGAGTGGAAATGGGATAGTATCTCCATGGATTTTGTGGCTGGATTACCGAGGACCCAAATGAATCATGATACCATATGGGTAATCGTGGATCGATTGACGAAGTCAGCCCACTTTTACCTATTAAGGTGACTTATTCCTTGGATAGGTTAGCACAATTATATATTCAGGAGATAGTAAGGTTACATGGGGTGCCGCCGACGATAATCTCTGACCGATCCGCTGTTTACGCCACGATTTTGGGGAGCCTTTCAAAAGGCATTTGGTTCAAAGTCGTGTCTAAGCACGGCCTATCACCCCCAAACAGACGGTCAATCTGAAAGAACTATCCAAACCTTGGAGGATATGTTAAGGGCATGTGTTTTAGATCAAAGGGAAGTTGGGATAAGTAATCACATCGATTGAATTTGCATATAACAACAGCTTATCATGCAAGTATCGGTATGGTTCGTATGAGGCCCTCTATGGACGGAAATGTCAATCTCCCTTATGTTGGTATGAACCCTGAGAGCAAAGTTTACTCTGACCGATATTGTGAGGGAAACAACTGAACAAATCAAGAAGATTAGGATAAGATTCTTATCGCTTCAAAGTCGACAGTAAAAACTATGCGACAAGCCGCTTAAAACCGCTAGATTTTCAAGAAGGGGACCACGTGTTCCTAAGGATCACCACCACCACAGCATAGGCCGAGCAATAAAAGTAAAGAAATTGAGCCCCATTTCTTGGTCCGCTTGAAATCCTTACCAAAGTAGGACTCAGAGCTCACCAGATAGCCCTACCCCCCGAGTCTATCCAACCTTCATGATGTTTTCCATGTCTCTCGCTAAGAAAGTATCAATCAACCGAGTCATGTACTAGAGCCGTAACATGTACAATTAAGAGATAACTCCGACATTTAACTTACTACCCACGCAGAATCGCCGATCGAGGAGTTAAGCAGTTAAGGAACAAGGTCAGACTCTCGTCAAAGTAGTATGGGGACAGGTGAAACCGAAGAACTTACATGGGAGCCGAATCAAACATGAAAGCACAATACCCCGAGTTGTTCTCGTGTAATGAATTTCCTGGCAAAATTCTTTAAGGAGGGGAGTAATGTAACGCCTTCAATTTTACCGAATTTTACTCATTAGAAATTACTCAATTACCGAATTACTGTGAGGTAATTATTACATAAGATTTGAGGCCGAACAATCCTCAATAAAGGAATATAACATTAGAAGAGAGGTTAGGAACGATTCATGCGAGTCGCAAATCCCAATTTCTCAGACGTATAAAATGACCAAAATGCCCTCGGTTATTTTACTCGTAAATGAGGATCGTGGGCCCCACCTATTCTCAAGGGGATATTTTGAGGATAATAAGGGATTGTTTGTGTTATGTGTGTTAATAGAGCGTATGATCTCAATTTTGAGTTCGACGCCAAATGACCAAAACGCCTCAAGGGTCGCTTTAACTCCGATAGCGGCTGACCGAGTCCCGAACCTCACTAAAATGTTTTAAAATGTGTTTTTAAGCCATGATTAACCATTGGTTAAGCTCGGTGGCCTCGGGCAATTTTTAAGTGAAAGTACGATTTTGCCCCCCTGCTTTTGGGCGCTGGCGACTTTCGGGATTTTTGATTCAGATAATCAAAACCTAAGCAATATTAGGCTCAAATTAAAGCTTATTAAATTCTAAATATTAATCTAGAGTCAAAATTATGTATTTAGATTGATTAGAACCCAAAATTGCTCAAAAACACCCAAATTGCTTACTAATTCACTTAAACCCTTAACCGTAAATTCTCTAAATTACATGAATACCTTGCCTACACCTAAATAATGCATGGAACACACAAATTTCACTTCTTTGGGATGTAATGGACGAAATTATTGATGCCATTATGCAGCTGAATTATTGCCAAAAGTTGCACTAAAACAAAATGCCAAAATGTCACCATAAGAGACATAATTCCTTAATTTCATACAACTTTGTCTAAAATGATTTTTCCTCCCTTATTTCTCCTGTAAAATTCCGTCCACTACCTCATCATTTTGGCCAATTATAAGCCTCAAAATATTCTATAAATAGGCTTGCTTGAGTGGTCTTGGAATGCTTGGTTCATAACTAGTTTTTAGGAGCACCAAAAACTTTCTTTCTTCCTCCTCTTTGGCTGAATTCTTTCTTCATTTTTTCAAAGAGATTTTGTTTCATTTCACTTCAAGAAACCAAGTTCTCTTCCTCTTCTTCAACTCAGATTAGGTAGGGAGTAGTTTCTAAATTTATTTCTATGCTTTGAGGAGTTGTGTTTTTAGCTCAAAATGATGAAATTATGAACTTGCCTTAGCTTTTCATTTTGGTTTTCCTCTTCAATTTTTTCTTTAACCAATTCAACCATATGGCCTAGGTGGAACTAAGATGATGGCTTGATGATGAGGACCTTGAGGGTGGGTTGTAAATCCATCACAAGTTAGGCCTCTAAAGCTTGAAAATTCCACTTGATGCAAAACTTTAAAGAATAATGCTTTATGATGCTAAAACAAAGATTTTTAGTTTAGAACTTGAAAGATGTATTTTTCCTTTTATGTTTTATTTCTTGTTAAGATATGTATTGGGTTGAATTTATAATCTTTTTAAAGTCTTGAAAGAGCTCTAGTAAAGAAACAAAATGAATTTGCATCCATGATTAAGTTTATGCTTTGCATAACCATGTTTACCTTCTATGTCATCACTAAATTTTCAAGAATGAATAAATGAACTTACATTTCTCATGTTTAAATTCCAAGCTTGTATTTCATGTTTATGTTTCAAGTCATCACTTAATCTTTCAAGATAATAAAGAGGTTGCATCTCATATTTAATTTATGCTCTCACTATATTTTATAATGGCTAAAAGAATCAACGCATGGCATGTTTATTTTATGCCATCACCTAAAGATCCTAGAGCTCAAAGACTTGCCCATGTATCACAAGCAAAGAAATATGATTATTGGAGTTAAAGAATTTATTCTTTAAAAAGTCTTGAGATTGGAGCTTAAAAAGATGTAATAATAATATTCTCTTCTCCCTCTATCGTCCTTGGCGGTATGACTACCGCCGCCTCCGGTTTCTTAATATTCTCTTCTCCCCTCTATCGTCCTCATGGGACTACCGCCTCTCCGGTTTCTTAATATTTTCTTCTCCTCATCGTCCTGTATGGATTACCGCCTCCAGCTTTCTTGTATCATGTTTATATTTCAAGTTCTTGCATCATGTTTAATTTTCAAGTCATCACCTTAAATCTTAAAGATAAAGAAATGGAATTGCATATCATGTTTATAATTCCAAGCTATCACCTTATAAAGATAAGATTAAAATAAGGTTGCATAGCATGTTTATAATTCTAAGATGTCACCTAAATCTCTAAAGCTCAAGACTTACTCCTTTTATATTAAGTGAGAATTTTAATTGTGAAGATCCTCCCAAATTTGACAAAAGAACTAGTTTCTAAATGAGTTTTAAGGCTTTGCAAGGATTTTACGAGGAACTAGTATTTTATATGCACTTAAAATATGATTCTATGTAATTGCATGAGGTTCATGATTCGCCATCGATCCGAGTTTAGTATCAATGTGTGATAATGATTTGATATGATTGAAGTTGTGATAATTATGGTTTATTGTTAAGAGAATGATTCATAATTGGTTTAGTAACTAATTAGTTCTATAATTGATAATTCTATGTAAGGATTGGATGCTTATTAAGTACTTGATATCATTGAATGATTTGCTGGCTTGCATGTTATAGTTGGCTGCAAATAATGAGAATGCTTATACATGAAATGTTCTTTATTATGTAAAATTTACCTTTGTTGCGAGAAGAAAGTGTATCATTGTAAAAGTGTAATTTGGAAAGGTTCGCTAAGGAAAGACTTGGTATTTAAGCGTGTCCATTGTGACTCCACCTCTCTTTCCGGGAATCTCCCATATGCATGATTACAGCTTGATATATATTATTCTAGCTTAAGACTATAAATGAGATAATGTTATGATTTTTATGAATTGTATTTTGATATAACATGCAAAGATTTAATGGTGACTTAAACTTATAAGAAAATGATCGTTTCGAACCAACTGACTATAGGTGGTGAAAAGGTGATTTTAGCCCCCTAACCCGCTTCTCTTCCTCAAAAGGGTAGAGTCGGGACTTTAGCTTATCAAAAGGGATAAGTATATGCTAGTGACGACTAGTAAAGTATGAGCTCATAACTCCAAATTACTCCCAAAAGGGTGGAGTATAGGGTGGCCCAAGGAAAATAATGATGATGATAAGATTTTAAGTCATCAAAGGCACTAAAGAAATGAAATATGTGCACTGTGGTCCATGTGTAGCTAATATTATATGACGCTCTTTATGCATGTTATTTTGATAATGATGTTGAGGAATATGATGTAATGATAAAGGAAATGTTCATTGTAAATATGACATGTTAAGAATAAGATGCATTATAAGACGATGATTAAAAATTGACGAACCTCGTTAAGTATTTGTCCTAACTTAAAATGAATCTTTGCATGCTCACTATTTTAGAATAATCCCGAGGTTCCCCGGGACTTTGATGATGACACTGGTAGAAGGAGGTACCCTAATCGAGAATTCTTTAGCAAGATTCTCACTCCCTTTTCTTTATTTCCGCTATTGTCTCCAGATTCAAATGGCGACATTCGCCCTGCTCGCTGATACCCCTACTTGGGAATTCCACTATGATCCTGGCATCGCCAGATTCATTTTGAAGGGAGGTGCGCAGCTTCATGTTTTTATTTACATAGGTCGCCCATTTGCACATCCTGTCCCTAGTTATCGATTTTCTCCTACTTCTCCTATGGCGATGAAATGGGTTTTGAACATGCACGCCCACTTGATGAAAGGATGTTACGCTCTTATCCCGCTTCATCTCGTCAGTCCATGGATTTCCGTGAGTATGTTCCCGAGACGAGATATTCTCAAACTGATCCTTCAGAGGACACTCCTACTCATGTATATTCTCGAGAGCTCGCCCTACTCCTACACGTGTAAGAGAGGGTAGTGAGGAAACAGCTTGTTCAGCCGAGGTTAGCGAGAAGGTCGCCCATGCGACTCCCACTGGTGTATCTGTGTGTCCTGGCCCCGAGGAGCTCATCAAAGGATCGGATTTATTCCCCATTTCCAGTGACAAAAGGCCATAGAAGGTTCTTAGTAGATTTATGTGTGATCATGCACCCTAGTTTTAGGATAACCTTCCGGCTTATGGAGTTATCTAGTTTAAGGGCATGTATTTCCTTAAGTATATTTTCTTTTATCGGTTTGCATAAGATAATGATGTATGAACATAACCCACCCTTTGAGTGAGGTTATTGTATGTAAATATATGCTATAATGTGCTTATGGATGTTATATGATGGAGCCTAAGTGATATGATGTGATATATTCTTAAACGTCTTATTATACCCCGCTACTGCTCACGTTGTACTCGGCTCATGTTTTCAATTATGTGTTTAAAAAAAAAAAATGGCTCGTAATTTCACTAAGTATTTTCAAATTATGAAGAAAGAACCAAAGCAAGGAGTAAAGTCTAGTCATTAATCAGATTCAACCTAGGTGTATCTGGTTAATTACTAGGGTGTTACATTCTACATTTGCATTTTTACGGTTTTCTAGTTACTAGTTTCCCCATAGGTGCTAGAATTCAATTCTAATTCAAATGAAACCAAGTTTTTCATGTCTAAACAATCTAAATCTGATTATGTTCCCATTAAAACAGTTTGGATTAGTTCCATAAACAAATGGGTCAAAACTGTGTTAAATTCTAGCTTTACGGTATTTCTAGTTAGCTAGTTTCTTACCTATCATGCATAGGATTGCTTCTACATCATCATATGATATTTTCACACATTCCAACACATCAGAACATCATCATACAGCATTACACTCATCACATCAGAACCGAAAACATTTAACTTAAATGAGAGAGTTAAATTGACATTTCTAGGTACATAAGTTAACTAGTTTCTCTTGGAATCAATCTAGAACTTCTGAAACTCTTTGCAAAACATTTTAATTCATCAAGAGGCTAAGTGAAGCCTTAGGTCACTGACCAAAACATATTCCATCCCCTAAAAGATAATAAAATCACAACTTGTGATGACATAACCTTATAAAGATTTGTAAAGCTTTAAGGAAAACTTAAAACATAGACTATTGGTCCTAGTAGCTAGATGAAAACTCATTGCAAGTCCATCATCACTACTTGGCCGAAATTATGCATTCAAGGAATACATTCACATTTAACTTTATCTTGGAATGAAATGGGCAAGTCTTTGAGCTCTAGGTTCTAAAGTTACGACATAAACTAAACGTGCTCATGCTTTTCATTTTTAATCTTGCTTACAAAGTAAAGCGATGACTTAAATTTAAATATGCAAGGCATAAACTTAAAGGTGCAAGCTTGAAAGTAAATATGCGAGACATAAACTTAAACGTGCAAGCTTGAAGGTAAATGTACATGGTTCAATTCTTTATTTTAGTGCTCTTGGCCCAACAACAATCGACTTTAAGGCCGAAATAGATAGGCATTCGAGAAATTAATTAGATGGTAATGCAAGTTCAATTCTTTATTTTAGTGCTCTAGGCCCAACAACAATCGACTTTAAGGCCGAAATAGAAAGGCTTCGAGAATTAAATTAAGTGATGATACAAGTTCCATTTTAATCTTTATGTTCTTAGGTGATAGCTAGAAAGCAAAGATGCATAGCAAGAATGTAAATATGGATGTAAGCATAAAATAAATTATGCAAGTTCATTTTATCTTTCTAGAGCTCTTAACAAGACTTTAAAGGAATTTAAACCATAACCCAAACTCATCCAAACAAGGTAAAGTCAAGCTTAGAGTTCTTTAAAACTTAACATAATATCTTTAGGAAATCAAACCATGAAGCTTAGAAAAATTTAAGGAAATGGCCGAAATCTTCAAGAAGAAAAAGGAACATTTTAAAACTCTAGAGTTCATGATCTTGATGATATATTAACACCAACATCATGAGTCCTCATCATTGAGTTCATAGAGCCATTTAAAAACATCATCAAAGCTAAAGTTCTTAAGAGTTCAAGAAAAGAAAACTAAAAACATTTTTGCTCAAGAACAAAGATCAAGCTCTAGAGTTTGTTTCAAGTGATGAACATCATCATGAAACTCTCATCATCAAGCTCTCATTCCTTTGTTCTCCAAGGCCTATGGCCGAAAATGAAAAGGAAAAAGGAGTGGAAATGAAGTTCTAAAGAGAAACAAGAGAAACTATGAACATCAAGCTTGAAACAAGCACTTTAAAGAAAAGAATACATGAAAGAAAATCCCTACTTGGTGTGATGAACTTGAAGATGGAAGAAGAAGATGAAGATGATGAAGAACTTTGAAGAGCTTGAAGAACTTGAAGAACACTAGAACTTTGAGAGAAAAGAAAAGCTTTGAGTGTTTCCTAAACTTAGCAAATGATCTAAAAGTGGTGCAAGCTCCTCAAGGCATTCTATTTATAGAGAAATGAAACAAATGGAGGGAGCTCATGGTGGATGATGGCTTCGGCCATGAGGTGCAGATTGGAGGCATTCCATGAGTTCCATGAGGTGAGATAATGTGTTCTTGAGGTATGGTGAGGTATGGTTCAAAGCATGGTGAGGTATGGCTCAAGGTATGGCTCAAGCATGGCTCTTTGAGTGAGAAAACAATTTAATATGTGTGGTAATTGGGGAGGGATGGCCGAATATGCATCAGCCCATTTGGGAGGGTTCTTTGCATTTTAATTGTGGTTTAGAGTTGTGTTTAGGTGTATCTTTGATTATGCTTAAGATTAGGAATTTGTAAGAAAGTGTTTAGGTAAGGAAAATGGGTAATTAAGGTGGTCTAGACATAATTAAGGAGTGGTCTTGCACCATTAGTGAGTTAAATCCTCAACTTAGAGTCTAAACAACTCTAGACACATTTCCTTGATTTAAGGAATTGGAGAGAGAAAACACTATTCAAGATTCCAAGACTAGGAATCTTGAGTTCTAAAAAGGGATTTAAGTTTAATCTAAGCAATTTTAGGTTCTAATTAACTTTAATAAATTATTTTGGCTCTGGATTAATTAGGGAAATAAATTAATCTTCGTTTAGAGCCTAATATTGCTTAGGTTTGCTTAATTACGCCGTTAAGCTCAAAAGCACTATTCTAGGGGCAAAATCGTAATTTTGCACTAAAACTGCCTCGACCACCGGGACTTGAACAGAGACCTCTAGACACATGAAAACATGTTTTTAAACCTCTGGGGAAAGTTCCGGGCTTAAACGGCACTTACTTACCCGCTGTGAAAAACGCTATAGGGGTATTTTTGGTCATTTTGACCAAACTGAAAACGAAATTTTCGCTCCAAAGCATTCAAAGGCCATTCAATCCCCTTCAAACATTGAGTTGACCCTTCGAGGATGACCGAGTTGGTTACCCTCGAGTTCGGGTCAGGAAATGACCTCAGGGGCATTTTGGTCATTTCCCTCGGACAGAGAAATTAGGGTGTTACATACCTAAACACAACTCTAAACCACAATTAAAATGAGAAATCTCCTCCCCCTTGGCTGATGCATATTCGGCCATTCCCCCCACCATTTGTCAATCACATGTTAAAATTCAAACACACAAAGAACCATGCTTACACCATGCCTAGACCATGCCTTGTACCATACTTTAAACCTTACCTAGCCATACCTCCAACCTTACCTTGAATGACACATTGGAAGAGATATTTCCTCTCTCTTTTCCTCCCCATGGCCGGCCACCCCTCATCCCTTCATAACCTTATTTCTTTCATTTTCTATAAATAGCTTGCTTGGATGAACTTGAATCACTTTTAGATCATTTGCTAGCTTTGAGTTTTCAAGAGTTGTCTCAAGTTCTCTCATTTTCTTCAAGAGTTCTTTTCTTCTTCATCTTCTCCATCTCCACGAAAGAACTACCCTCACAACCTCAAACCACCACATAACCACCATAGATCAACATTCAAACACATAAGCTTGCATCCTCACCCATCAAACTCACATGCAATCCTTTCCTTCCTTTTTCTTTCTCCTTGGCCGAACACCTCAAGCCACTTGGGAACAAGTTTTCTTCTCTTTTCCTCTTCAAAGAACAAGTTTTTCTCTTCACCACTTGGTTGGGATTTTGTTCTTTAAAGTTTTGTCTTCTAAAGCTTTGTAAAAAAATGAGTTTTTGTTGGTTTCTCTTGGCTTTTAGAACTTCTTTTCTTCTTTGATTTTTTGGTCTTAGAGCCTTTCTTTTAAGAGAAAATGTTGGCTTGATGATGAGGTTTCAAGATAATGGTCCTATGGTTATCATTTCAGAAATCTCTAAAGCTTGAAACTTAGTTTTGATCTTAATATATTTTTTTGGTGTTTCCTTTCCTTTTCTTCAACCTTGGTTTCGGTTTCCTTTTCCCTTTTCTTCCCTCTTGGCTTTGGCTTTATTTTTCTTTTCTTTGATGATTCAAGGTTTTGGTTAAAGAAAGTTGTTAGATGATTTGAATCCCTTAAGCCCCTTTGCTTGAGCTTGATGATGATGTTCAAACCATAAGGTCTCTTTGAAAACCTTGGTACAAAGAACTCTAAAGCTCACTTTGTCTTGTCAAGATATATGTTGGATTGAGGTTTATATTCCTTTAAAGTCTTGTATGAGCTCTAGTAAAGAATATAAAATGAACTTGCACTCATATTTACATTCCTTGCCTAGCATATTTAATTTTTAAGCCATCACCTAAAATGTAAAGATTAAAACAAGAGTTTGCATTTTCATAGCACCTAATAATTAATCTCAAGCTTGCCTATTTCGGCCTTAAAGTCGGTTGTTGTGGAGCCTAGAGCATTAAAATAAAGAATTGACTTGCATTCATGTTTACGTTTCCTTGTCTAGCATATTTATTTTTCAAGTCACCACTTAAACGTAAAGATAAGAATGAAGTTGCATCTCATATTTACTTTGAGCCCTCACTTTACTTTCCTAATGAAGAATAAAATGAAGTACACATCATGTTTATGCTTTTATTATTACTTAAAGATTCTAGAGCTCAAAGACTTGTCCATTTATCTCAAGAAAAGGTTGAATATGGGAGCATTCTCTTGAATGCAAAAATTTGGCTATGTGATGAGGATGAGCTTGGTGTGAGTTTCATCTAGTTACAAGTGCCAAAAATCTATGTCTTAGGATTTTCTTAGGCATAGGTGAACTCAAGAAATACCTCAAGGATGATTTCACGTTTTAAATTCCAATCATAAGCAATTTAAAATAGCTACTGCCCTTACTCATTTTGTAACATCCTAATTTTTAACCCAATACTCTAGAACATATTTAGGTTAATCATTAGTCTATTAAATCATAGTCTCCTGTTTATTTTAAAATACTTAGTTTAAAAATACATGTGTAATTCCTCTTCCTTTCCTCCCTTCATATTTTCGGCCATATTGGCCAAGAAAGTTCACAATGGCTTGATGATGAGAGCTTCTAGATGATGACTATGTGTTCATCACAATGAGGCCTCTAGAGCTTGAGTTTTAATAAAAATGTTATTTATGTTTACATTTCAAGAAAAGAAACTTTGTGTTTTAAAGAACCCTTGAGGTTCACTCTTGTTTTTACTTTACCTTGACATAATAAGTTTGGGTTGAGGTTTAAGTTCCTTTAAAGTCTTGTATGAGCTCTAATAAGAAATAAAATGAACTAGCATTCATATTTAAATTCAAGCTTATGCATTACATGTTTAATTTGAGCTTTGCATTCATATTTAATTTCCAAGCCATCACTTAAAGTTAAAGGCAAAGAATGGAGTGCATCTCATATTTACATTCTTGCCTAGCATATTTACTTTTATCACTAAAGAACGAATATTTAAAATGAGAACTTGCACTATCACCTAACTAAATCTCAAAGCCTTTCTATTTCAGCCTTGAAGTCGATTGTTGGGCCGCCTAGTGCACTTAAATAAAGAAATGAACTTGCATATTTATATTCTAAGTCTTGCATATTTATTTTAAGCCTTGCATATTTATATTTCAAGTCTTGCATGTTTACTTTAAGCTCTCACTTTACTTTGTAATGAAGAATAAAAATGAGGTGCATAACATGTTTAAATTATGTCATCACTTAAAAGACCTTAGAGCTCAAAGACTTGCCCATATTATCTCAAGTTAAAGTTTAATGAGGAAGCATTCTTTGAATGCATGATTTCAGCCTTGTAGTGATGATGAACTTGGAATGAGTTTCATCTAGCTTCAAGGACCAATATGTCAAGTTTTAAGAATCCCTTTAAAATTGCATGAATTTGTTTGAGTTTAAGACCAAACAAAGTTCTATGAATTTAACTCTCTTTTAAGGAGGGATTAAGTGATCACTGATCTAAGGACGTTTTTAGTCTCTTTGACAAGATAAAATGGTTTGCAAAAGAGTTTTAGAAGTCTTGAAAATGATTCCAAGAGAAACTGGCAACTTATGTGTTTTAAAAATATCAAGTTATGTATCTTTTTGGGACTTAATGTTTCGGTCCTTCCATGATGGGTTTGCTGCTGTATGATGATGTTATGATGTGTGGAAATTATGTATGATGAGGTAGAAACACTTCTATGCATGTTAAAAGAGAAACTAGCTTTCTAGAAAAAAGACGTAAAGTCAAAATTGAGCATAGTTTTATCCCATTTGGTTATGGACACTGCCCAAACTATTTCAATGGGGATATAATCAGATTAGGATTGATTAATCATGAAAAATTTGGTTACATTTGAAGTAGGAATGAATTTTGGCACCTATAGAGAAACTAGTAACTAGAAAACCGTAAAACCGCAATTCTAGAACTCTTAGAACATTAAATTCTTAGAATCTGTCCAGAAACCTTATAATGTAAAGAACATGGTTTATAATTAGTTCTTTGATATAGGAATGACTCATAATTGGTTTAGGTTTAACTTATAGCGCCTTAGGCAAAGACAGAACCAAGAAAGGGTCTAAAACGCAAGTTTTAGAACCCCGTAATCATAAGTTTATAACGCTGCCCCTAAGGAATGATGTTGTTCAGACTTAATAGAGAGCATAAATAAATAATAAGATTTGTTAGGAGAGAACCTCTAGGTGCATAAAAGTTTGATAGAAGATGATAGGTTAACTACATCACAAGTTTAAGGCCCGTAAGGGTCAGAGCATAAAATACCGTAGGACCAAGTGCATAACGAACTTTTAATGTTGCTTGTGAAAGTATGTGGATGATTATGTGAATGCATGAAATTATGATGAAGGATGCATGTTTGATTGACTCATGTGGCATAAAGAAGAATTTGGAAGAAATTCGGCATGCCGCAGTTATACCGCCGAATTTTTGACAAATTCGGGACTCATAAAGTTTTTGAAAACCTATGAAATTTTTATGAGGTACTAAGATGGGTTCTCGGATGACACCGGTTCAGCCGAGTACCTCCAGAGAACTCATGTAACATCGGTACCAAGATTAATTCTTGGGTAACACCGGTTCGGCCGAGCACCCCCAAGAAATGCCCCCTAGCCCGTACTGGATAAGTCGGGATTATGTTTATGATTATGTTACGCTTATCGGGATTGATAAGTAAGAACTAGTGATGACTAGTTGAGGTATGAGCTCATAACCTAGAGATGTGACACGTTCTGGGTGACACCGGTTCGGCCGAGCACCCCCTGTGAGCTTTGTCTTTAGGGTGGCCTATGAGGAAGTTATGATGATTATGTCACAAAGAGAATTTAATTGCCACTTTATGCCACTATTATGATGTTCTTAAAGATATGATGATTATTCTTGTATTAAGTAGAGCCATGCATACATCCTTTAATATGTTTGCATCCATGTCATTAAGAATCATGCTAAAATGAATAGACCTTGGCTAAATTATGTTTTAGAACCTAAAAATGGACTTAATGCATGCCCACTTATTTTGTTTACTAAACCCAAGGTTCTCGAGAGGACGAGATAATGACACCTAGGTAGTAGGAGGCCCTACTGAGATTCTTTAGCAAGATTCTCACTCCCTCTATCTCTTTCTTTCCGTCACATCTTCAGATGGTGACGTTCGTGGTTTTTGTGGACACCCCAACTTGGGAGGTACATCATGATCCGGATCACAGGTCATACCATTTTGTGGGCGCCGCGGCTGCTCGAAAGTGTTTGAAATGTTCAAGCTGGACGGCCCTTTAGTCACCCTTTCGCAGACATAGCCATCGATTCTCTCCTCCTGCCTCACCCTACGGCCGACTTATTTCATGTTCGAGCGCCAAGACGACGCCTCAAGAGGAGCGGATCCGCCAGACCTCAAAGATGGCTCTGCCATCCAGATCACTCCACAAGTATGTATCCCCGCTTCGCCCTCATCGGCATTACCTCCGAGACCCACTCTCTTCGGTAAAGACTTCGGGCCACTCGTGTACCTCCGAGGGATCCTCCCCCACCGTGCCATGATGGATGTTGGGAGGGTAGCGAGGCCTTCCGCTCGCGTCAAACCGTACCAGAACGTGGAGGACGAGCTTGAGGATGATTTCTCGCCGTGGAGCTCGACGCCCGACCGGGACATGCAAACAAGATCGCCAATTCTCGCCGAGATCGCCAGCAATGGGATCGGGTACATCCCCTTCCTTTCCGCAGAGGCCCGCGAGGAGTGAGATGACCTGTCGCTTTGGCGCCGATGAGCTTTGTGCTTGAACCAGTACCTGGATAGCCCCTTTGTTCTTAAGGCTATCTGTAGATGTAGGCGCACTAGAGTTAAGAGAGTTTCTTTTATCACCTTTGTTGTACTTTCAAGCCGCTTCTATGTATTTCATTCTAGTTGTACTAAACTAAGTCCCACTCTACCTAAGTGCGGGCATATTTGGCACGTATATTATAAGAATATGCAATTCAATGTTATGGTGTCGTGTTTTTACTTGCTTATGTAATGTTGCTATGACGATGCTTGCTTTATTACACCTTCGTGGCATTACTTAATTTAACGCGTGTCGCTACTTCTCACTCTTGCTTTTTATAATTCAAAAAAGTTTACTAGTATTTCCAGCTAAGTATTTTAAAGTAATAAGGAAGCTATGATGTAAATGTACTAATGATTAACCTAATTTATGTCTCTAGAGTATTGGGTTGTACAAAATTAGATGTGTTACAGAACTCTAGAGACCATGGATCTTGATAATGTATTAACACCAAGATCATGTGCCCTCATCATTGAGTTCTATACACTTCATTTTAGAACAACATCAAATTTAAGTTTTCAAAGATAAAAAGAAAGAAACTAAAAACATCTTTCCTTAAGAACCAAGATCAAGCTTTAGAGGTTGCTCAAGTGATGAATATCATCATGCAATCCCCATCATCAGTAGCCTCATTTCCCAAGTGTCCTGATGAGCGTTATTCGTAGGCGTAAATCAAAAATGAGAAGAAAAGAAGAAGTTTCTAAAAGATTCAAGAGGAACCATCAAGTACATAACTAAATAAGAACTTTTAATGAAAGAAACATTTAAAATGAAATCCTCTACCAAGTGAAAAATGATGTTGAAGAGGACGAAGAAGATGAAGAAGTTTGAAAGAAGCAAAACTCTTTGGTCTTTGAGAGAGAAAAGGAAAGCTTTGAGTGCTCTAAACTTAGCAAAATGAAACTAAAGGTGTTTGCAAGTTCACCTACAAGTGTGCTATTTATAGAGAAATGAAATAAATGAAAGGTGCAAAGGGGAAGAAGGGTTTCACTGCTGCTTTCAAGGTTACAAAATTCTAATGAGGTCCATGCATAGGAGATGTTGTGATCTTGAGGCACAGAGTGTATGGTTCAAGGTATATGGCTCAAAGCATGGCTCAAGGAGCAAGTTTAAAATTTAAAACATGTGATGCATGAATTTGATAATGTGCTCTAAAATGCATCAGCCATGGGGAAGGATTTCTTTCATTTAATTTGTGGTTTAGAAGTGTGTTTAGGTGTGTTTTAGATTATGTTTAAGATTAGGAATTTGTAGGAAAGTGTTTAGTGTGAGTGTAATGGTTAATTAGGAGGCTTGTAAGACTAGGTTTAGGAGGTGGTCTTAGTTAAATTAATGAGAGTCAAACTCCATTAATCAAGTAGAATCCAATGCCAACACAATTCCTTAATTTAGGGAAACCGGAGAGAGAAATGACACTATTCAAGATTCCAAGACTAGGAATCTTGAGTTTTAAAAAGTAGTATTTAGGGTTTAATCTAAGCAATTTTAGGTCCTAATTAATTTTATTAACTTATTTTGACTCTAGATTAATTATGGAAATTAATTAAATCTCTGATTAGATTAATATTGC
>JAVHNM010000237.1:0-16771 GCA_031216125.1 Dalbergia cochinchinensis
CATAATATCACAAGGTTTATTAATTCTCAAATAATATTCTTTCTTTACTTGCAAGCCAGAATGCCATTATATCTCTTCCTTATGGCAAGTGGTGGTAATGCCATTATATCTCTTCGCTATGGCAAGCGGTATTTGCCATTATATCTTTTCGCCATGACTAGCGGTATTGCCATTACTTCTCTTCAGCTATGTGTTTAAAAATTTCATCTTTTAGAACCCATCATGGTTTTCTTAAATAGAATTTTTATCAAACACAATTTATAAATCTAAAACTCAATCTTCATATTAATCTAACTTTACAAGTGCCAAATATCATAACTTTTCCAAGCACACATTGAAACAACATATAGCAAAATCATAGCATTATAAAATCAACAAAGAGAGCTAGTAATAATTTCAACCAAACTATCGAGTCAACCAATCATCAAGTCATATTCATAACTTATCGTATTTGAGGAAAATCAACTACTCGAACTATCCAATTAATCCAAGTAATGCTGAACATGCAAATTTTTATCAAATCTAAAAATTAGTTTCTCCCATAAAAATAATTTAAAACATAAATGTCATTATGTAAATAGCCATTCACGATTACAAAGGAGATCAACTAGGGCGTCTCGCCAGCTTGACTGGGGCTCAAAGGGAGTAGCTCATTTTGCGTCAACAGAATCTCAAGCTTGGAAGCAAATGGGTATGAAGATTTAATGACAAACTAAGATCACAATGGCGTTTGTGGGTTGACAAAATAAGAAGAAAAGAGAAGAAGAAGAAGTCGGGAATGTAGGTGTGGGTGTGAATGAGGGATCAGAGAGGGACGGGAGGGAGAGAGATGTGTAAAGTGAGTATGTGTGTGTGTTGGGGGGATGGGTTACTTTGTTTAAGAAGAAGTGTGGGGAATTACAAAACTAGCCCTATATTTTTGTTTCTTTTTCGGTTATGTTGCACAGCATCACTGTCATCATCATATGCAGTATTTTTGGCCTTTCAATTGCCAGACGAGTCAGCAGCTTTGTTATGTGGTTTTCGTCTTTGGAGCCGGGTCCTTTACTTTTGGCTTTTGGAGATGAAGAGCTAGCTTCAATCTTTCATGCATGACCTCTTCCTACAACTTCCAGCATTTCCTCATTTGAAGATATCACTTGGTTTGCTCCTTCTCTTTCAAGATCTGAAGCTTTACGTTCATGCCATTTCACATCTTGTAGCGAGCTTTTGTTTCAATCTCTCAGAGGGTGGTCATTTATTTGCAGTGATTTTTTACTTTGGGCATGACACAAAAAGAGTGAAGGAGGAAGAGTTTGCAAAAACAAAAAATAAAGTGACGGTGGAAGTTTTAGAAGATAATAGTGGAGAGTTATGTTGTTATGATGATCGAAGGAAAGATAATGATGTGAGAGTTTCAAAAGAATAGCAAAGATTGCAGAGAGGGAAGGTGATGAAGATGAAGCATGGAGACATTTGATGAGGAGTGGGAAACAAGAAAGTGGGTAAGTGTGATAGAAAATAGTGGGAAATAAATAAGGAAGCATGGAAAAGGGAATTGGTGATTGGTTTGAAAAGTGACTGCTGTGAAAAATAGTGGTGACAGCTCTAGATATATGCACAGATATGAAAGGTTAGAGTGGTTGGGGATAACTTTGAGTTAAAGAGGGAGTTGAATTACAGTAGTGGGTTGAAGTAAATGGTGATGGTGAGGCCCAAAAGTTTTATATCAGCCTAACACAAGCGACGTTTCTTCATTCTTTTGATATCCCAGGTGATTTATAAGTATTATTGTGATAAGCCCATGATACAGATAAGGTCCAAATATTTCCTTTCTTTGGTCCTAGAAGTGATGGCTTTTAAAAAAAAAAAATTCTCTAGTTGTAAGCCAAAACTGAAATTAATCAAGACATTTCCAGACATTGACTTCAGGCTACCAAATGATCTGAATGTATCTTGAGGCCCAAAAGCATTGAATCGCAAATTTCTTTATCATCCCATCAAACTAATAAACTTTCTCATGGTTATGGGCTAAGTATTTCAGTAATTTCCAAATGATCATAACTATCCCATAAGAGGTGAAGCCCAAGATAAGGACCAAACATCCTTATTTCAGCCTACTAAGTCCAAATCATCGTTGTAATAAACCCAGTTACCAATTCAAAATTCAAGGATCTTTCTTTTAAGTCCAAATTCTCATTATTTCGAAAATCTCCTCTTATCCCAAGAGAGATACTGGCATATCTCAGTTCTCTAATGGACACAATGCATACAAATATTTTTTTTTTGCTACGTGCACATGAAATGAAACATGATTATGATATGTAGTGATGCAAGCTATATGTCAGAAGAACTTATCATGCCTATCATGTCTCCTCCAAAAGAGATTTTGTGAAAATATCAGCTAATTGTTCTTCAAATGCAATAAACTTAACTTCAATGTTTCCATTTTACACATGTTCTCTAATATAGTGATGTTTAATTTCAATGTGCTTAGTTCTAGAGTGTAAAATAGGATTTTTAGACAAGTTAATAGCACTTATATTGTCACAGAATAAAGGGATGTTATCAAACTCGAAATTGTAATCTAACAGTTGATGTTTCATCTATATTAGTTGAGTGCAGCAACTTGAGGCGGCCATATATTCTGCTTCTGCAGTTGAGAGAGCCATAGTGTTTTGTTTCTTGCTACTCCATGATACAAGAAAGCCTCCAAAGAAAGTGAGGCAGCCACTTGTACTTTTCCTATATACTCTTTCACCTGCAAAATCTGCATCACAAAATCCCTTAAGAGTGAAGGAGTCAGTTTTAGGATACCATAAACCAAGTGAAGGTGTTCCAATAAGGTATCTGAGAATTCTTTTACTGACAGCAAGATGTGACTCTTTAGGACAAGATTGGAATCGAGAACATAGCCTAACACTAAAGGCAATGCTTGGCCTTAATGATATCAAGTACATTAAGGATCTAATCATGCCTCTTTACATTGTTTCATCCACATTTTTTCCTCTTTCATCTTTGTCTATCCTTGAGGATGGATGCATTGGAGTTGCCATAGGTTTTGCATGGTTCATCTTGAATTTCTTCAGCAACTCTTTGGTGTATTTCTCTTGATTGAGAAATATTCCTCTAGGTGTTTGCTTAATTTGTAGACCAAGGAAAAATGTTAGCTCACCCATCATACTCATATCAAATTCATTTGCCATGAGCTTAAAGAATTCTTCACATAAATAGTCATTGGTAGAACCAAAAATGATATCATCTACATAAATTTGAACTAATAAAATGTCATCATTTTGGCTTTTAATGAAAAGAGTTGTATCAACCATTTCCCTTTGAAATTTGTTGTCCTCGAGAAACTTGCTTAGCTTTTCATACCAAGCTCTAGGAGCTTGTTTTAAACCATATAAGGCTTTGGACAGCTTAAGCATATAATGAAGATATTTTCATCTTCAAAACTAGGTGGTTGTTTGACATAAACCTCTTCCGTAATGACACCATTTAAAAAGGCAATTTTAACATCCATTTGAAAAAGTTTGAAACCTTTGTGAGATGCAAATGCTAGTAGCATATGAATGGCTTCCATTCTTGCTACTAGAGCATAAGTCTCATTAAAGTCTGTACTTTCTTGTTGGTTATATCCTTGAGCAACCAACCTAGCCTTGTTTCGAATGATGTTGTCTTGTTTATCAAGTTTATTTCTAAAAACCCATCTAGTTCCAATAATAGATATGATTTCAGGTTTAGGAACAAGCTTCCATACTTTATTCTTGTCAAATTGTTGAAGTTCTTCCTTCATTGCTTTTATCCATGCTTCATCACTCAATGCTTCATCAATGCAACTTGGTTCTATTTTAGAGATGAAGGCTAAGTGATTTTGTTTGAGAGATGATCTTGTTTATCTTCCTTGAGAGGGATCTCCAATGATGAATTCAGTTGGATAATTATTAGAAGATCTCCATTCTCTAGGAATATTCTTCTTTGACATTGTTTGCTGCTCATTAAGATCATCATCTATCTCAGGTTCATGTTCTGCAGCTGAAATGTCTCTTGCTGTGACAGGAGATCTTTCTAGAATCTCATCAGAAATTGTAATCTCAGGTTCTATTCCTGTGTTTTCTATTTGCGTAATCTCAGAATTTTCATTTTCTGGACTTTCTTTTGCAATGACAGGGTTAGATTCATAGAAAACAACATTGTTTCTTCCACAGTTCTAGTGTTATTAATGAGAACTCTATATGCCTTGCTTCTAGTAGAATATCCAACAAATATACCATCATATGTCCTAGCTTCAAATTTCACAAGATTATCCTTGTTGTTTAGGACATAACACTTGCATCCAAATATGTGAAAATAATGTAGAGTTGGTTTAATTCCACTTCATAGCTCATAGGGGGTTTTCTTTAAAATAGATCTTATGAGACTTCTATTTAAGATATAACAAGCTGTGTTTATAGCTTCAGCCCATAAGAACTTTGGACAATCATTTTCACAAAGCATAGCTCTAGCCATTTCTTGTAAGGACTTATTTCTTCTTTCAATAACCCCATTTTGTTGGGGAGTCCTAGGACAAGAGAAGTTGTGAGTTATTCCATGTTTATTGCAAAAAGATTCAAAATGATGGTTTTCAAATTCCTTTCCATGGTCACTTCTAATTGAGACAATTGTTGTTCCCTTCTCATTTTGAACCATTTTACAAAATTTTTCAAAAAGGTCAGAAGCTTCATCCTTATGAGCTAGGAATAGGACCCAACTAAATCTAAAGAAATCATTGACAATAACCATACCATTCTTTTTCTCAGCTAGGCTTTGTGTTTGTGTAGGACTAAAAAGATCAAGATGTAATAGTTCTAATGGCCTTGAAGTGGGGACAGTATCCTTAGATTTAAAAGATGTTTTTAGTTTGTTTACCCTTTTGACAGGCATTACAAACTAAGTCCTTTTCAAACTTAATTTTTGGGATGCCTCTTATCAAGTCCTTTTTTAACAATTTAGATATTTGGTACATGCTTGCATGACCTCATCTTTTATGCCAAATCCATTTATCATTTTCAAAAGAGGCAAAGCATTTTACATCCTGTGCTTTTAAATCATTCAAAGTAATGCCATAGATGTTTCCACATCTCTGTCCAACAAAGAGTGTATGGTTAATGTTTTTCTCATTCACAGTACATTCATTTTTATCAAAGATGACTCGATGACCACTATCATGCAATTGACTAATCACTAACCAAGCTATGTTTTAAACCATCAACAAGATAAACATGATCAATAGTGTCAGAGGAGTTTTTATCAATCTTGCCTATTCCAATAATCTTTCCCTTTTTGTTGTCTCCGAAAGTGACACTTCATCTTTTTTTATTTTTGAGATTCTTGAACATTGCAGCATCTTCTGTTATGTATCTTGAACATCCACTATCTATGTACCATAACTCCTTACTTTCTTTGTTTGTTGGAGGTGGTTTCTCATTGTCATCTTTATTAGCCATTAGACATGGGTTGGCTTGATCATCATTATTATCACTACTAGAGCTGCTATCATCATTCTCCCACATGGTTAGCAATCCTTTTCTCTTTGATTTCTTTATGCTTGTCTTTCTTTTGAAGCAAAGGAAATTCATCTTTGAAATGTCCAGGTTACTTGCAATGATGACAGTTACCATCCCTTTTGCTTGTTTTAGATCTTTTTTTCTTGGCAAAGATTTTTTTTTTCCCTTTGCCTCTTTTTTTCCAAAGCTTCATCATTCTTTTAGCAAAAAGACTGAACTCATCATTTTCATCCATTTCTTCATCAGGGTCAAAATCTTCTTCAATCTTTGACTTTAAGGCCAACCTTTTTTTTTTGCTTCTTTTTATTCTTGAGATGAATGGTTTCAAAAGCAATCAAGTTTCCTCTGAGTTCATCATATGTCAAGGTATTGATATCTCTCCCCTCTTAAATGGCTGTAATTTTTAAGAGCCATGGAGGAGTTAGACTCCTCAATATTTTTCTCACAAGTTCCTCATCCTCGAAACATTTTTCCATATCAAGTCCACTGATAATGATAGCAAATCTTTCAAACCTCTCATCAATATTTTCTTCATCTTTCATGCTAAAGAGTTCATAATCTTTCATTAGCATGTTAGTTTTTGTTTGCTTGATTTGTTTTGTTCCTTCATGTGTCACTTGCAATTTTTCCTATATTTCTTTGGCACTCCTGCATCTTGATACTTTTCTATACTCTTTAAAGCTTGTTGCACAGTGTAGAAGATTAATAGTTTTAGCACTCATTTCTACTTTCTTTTTCTCCTCGGGTGTCCACTCTTCATTAGTTTTAGGAATTGTTTAGCCATCTTAGTTTGTAGTCATAGGGATTTCGATCCCTTTGATGATGATTTTCCAGAGATTATAGTCGGTAGATTGGATAAATATTCTCATCTTTTCCTTCCAATAAGAGTAGTTGACTCCATTGAAGAAAAGAGGACATGTTGTAGATTGTCCTTCTGGGAGTGTGTAGGGAACAGAGTTTGCCATCACAGGTCCTCTCAATCTTTTTCTCGAAGCGGCTAACCTTGACCTCTAGAGACCAACCTCTGATACCAATTGATGGTATCATAATATAGAAGAGGTTGAATTAAGTATTCCTTAAAAAAATTTCTACACACTTCAACACACAAGTTAGAATGTTCAGTCAAAAGTCTCCTATTATAGCTTGAGATTTTCATCACAGGTATATAATAATTTTAACAAATATATAGTAATGTATGTGTTTGATGTTTATGTGTAAGTCAAATACAACTTTATCAAAGGTGATGCTGAGATTATATTTTTTAACAGATTTTAGGAAACTTTTGATGAAACTTCAGATTTAGAGGAACAAAGATTTAGGAAACCAATCCAAATATACCAGTTATATCATTGTTAAACAACGATGATCAAATCTTTAGACTTCAGTTTGATAATGCCTAGAAACAAAATAATCAACAGATATGCATATATGAAGAATGAGGAATAGAAAGCTAACACAAGTATTTATCTTTGGTTGGATCTATAGCTTAGAGATCCTATATCCAGTCCCCATCCTCACGGTGAGTGTATCCACAAATAGTGAGTATTCTCTTCCCAAGTTTCTCCATGCTCACAACCAAGCAGTCTTTTTAATGGCCTCTCAAGCTCAATCCACTAGCTTCTATCCCACAAGATAAAGCTTTACAAATAGATTAGCTTTACAAATAGATTTCTAATGAAGTGTTTGCTATTTTTGCTCAATAATAGTAATACTCTCAGTACAATAGCTATATGCTACACTCTCAGAAACAATATATCATCAATAATGAGAAAATTGAGAGAAAAGCAATGTGCTTCTGTCTTGAGTTTCAAATATGAATGTTGCAGAAGAATATGTCTCGATTTCTAATTTCTTCTTCTTAGTTTGAATGTCTTCCAAGAGCACCTTCTTATAGGAGGATGGGAGTTGTAACCGTTGGATGGTGCTTGGAGGTCTTGAGCTCATGCTTCTTGCTGAGTTCTTCCTTTTTAGTGACTAGTACTACTCTTCCTTTTGTCTGTGGTTGTTGTGCAGTTCAGTTTTTGCAATAAAAGGGAAATGTCCATTTGAGAGCTTGAGAGAGAGAAAGAAAGAGAGCCTTTGACTTATTAGCTTTTCAGTTTTTCTGATAGAACAGCAGACACAACATTTTTAGTTATTTCAATAAGCAACCATTGTGATACCCGAAATTTGCCATTCTTAGCAAACACCGGTTCTGCACTGCATTTCCTTTTTCTGCCTCTTAATCTAGATTTGTAAAACTACCAGCTCACGTGTTGTTCTTCCCAAAGCAAAGTCCATTTGTATGAGTTAAATAAAATAGAATAACACTGAAAGCACTCAACACACATATTAGCATATTCACTAAAGATTAATAATTATAATCAAGATGGAAAGAGTATGATTAGCTATAATGTTTTGCCATCATATAAGAATACATAAACCAACATTAGCCCATAAATAAACTGTCTTTTTTTGTAAGGGTGGTGACAAAGAAGTTCCAGGAGCTATCTTTTAATTGCAACCACTATCACACATTTAACTTGAGGACAAGTTTTTGGTTTCAAATAAGCAAATATTTGGTACAAGATGTCAAGACCCCCCCCCCCCCCCCCCCAAAAAAAAAGAGCATATATTTATTGAAATTATCGAAATCATCTTTGCACGTATCAGATTTCAATTTAAATGGAAGATGTCTTCCTGTCATTTATTTAACTTTAGTTTCTTTTTTCTCTTTTTAATGTGTAGGTCTCCTGATACATCAAAATGAGAAAAAAAAATGGTGTATGCCAGCTTTAAGTTGAGTTGCAAGCAAAGCAACAGATCCTAGTGAAATGAGCTTTGATATCATGAAAGCTTGGGCAATATAACAGTGTCATCTAGTTGTTTATTGTTCATTCTTCCCGTACAATTCTTGTAGTATTCTTGATTTTCTCCCTTAGATATTATTTTCTTACTTCTTTTTTATGGAAGGATTTTATTCTAAATCTGTAGGTCGATGTAAAACTAAGAGAAACACTATGTTATGCTGTCAAACTATATTAGACTTTGTGGCTTATTGTATACAGGACATTCTTTTGCTTTTAAAATATGCAACTGCATTTCACAATGAACTAGCTCTTCCTTTCTAGCCTTACAGTGTTTCCAAACTTGGAAATGGTCATCAATCAAAACAAGAATATTTGTGAAGTTAATTGAATAATAGTTCCATCGTTCAATATTGGATAGCTATGGTAACTAACGTTAATTTGAATCTTTTGTCATATATGATAAACAAAAAGAACAAAGGAGATGTTAGTTGATGGATAGCAAGTCTATTCCATATTCTACATTCATGTAAGATTTGTGGAATTAAATCTGGCATAAAAAATGTAGTCAGTTTTAATTTATGTTATCCAGCATAAGGATACAATAACACATGAAATGGAGGAAACATAACTATTTGTATAATAGCTTAATTAAATTAAAGAAATACATGAACTTGCAAGATATCTTCGATGACTTTTATATTTTAACATTTCAATAATATGACTTCAAAAAATGACATCATGGCAACCCATTAAATGTCATATGATGGTTATCTTGTATGGATATAGTTAATCATACCATGCACCATACTAAAGAAAACTAGTAGATGTAACAATTCTAATAATACGGAAACTGAATTGAAATTAGATTGAAAACACAGCAAACAATAAAGAGAAATAGTCATGTGTAACTCCACAAGTCTGATAATAAAGTTCAAAACATGATGTTAAATCGTGAAACAACACTACAGCTAGTGTTCATGGTTGACATTGTTCCATTGATTGATGAGAACCATCCAGCAGTAGTATGAAAGGCAGGCCCAGTAAATGGACTAATAAGAAAGAGAAAGGGCTTGGGAATGCAAAGAGGGTAAAGACTATAGAGGTCCATGCCTTGAGGGAAACAGCAAAATTGGTTGCGACATTCTTCCTACTATCTATTGGGTCATTTGGGCCCATTATGTCATTCAACCGAGGAGGGAGTTGGATGGCGCCGAGCTATGGAAACTAGTACACAGAAAATTTAATCCAAGAGCATAATACATAATCATAAAAGGTACATATATACAACTACATGAGAATGGTTTGAATCAACAGTTTAGAAACTAGTACTGCTAGCCAAATTGATAGATTTGGAAAGGAAGTTGATTTTCACATCAGCAAGAGATCAGTAATAAACATATACTTCCATGATGTTCAAAGCCAAAAGAAAATCCAACTCATAATCTCGTATAGAACCATTTTAGTACTTTGTTATCACAAAATTGTCCTACCAAGGCAAAAGTTAATTAGGAGTTTCAGAAGTTTACTATTAAACACTAACAAGAACAATAACTAATATAATGATATTGTTTTGTTTGAATTTGCAGGGATAATAACATGAATTGGATACACTTCTAAACAAATAAGAGCGAGTTTATGACCATTTTATTCCACTAAATTAACATAAAATAAAAGCACTACATCATGAATGCAAGGCACCACCTACATTGCATTTTGTACCACATATCATCAAGGAAACAAAAATAGGCATACCTCCATGATCTATATATGAACAAAGGAGCAACCACTCCCCAAAACCCCACAATAAATCCAAAGCCCATGCTTACAAAGAGCCAATTCACTCCATGCTTGTTGTTCTCTCTGTCTTTGTGATCAGCATTAGGAACTTCCCCATCAAAACTGCAGCTGACCAGCAACGGTGGACCGCATAAATCGTTTCCTATAAAATTGGATGCATCAAAGCTTTGCAGTTGAGTGCCCGTTGGGATTTTACCCTTCAAATGATTATAAGACAAGTCTAGCTTGCTCAGAAAGCTCAAGTTTGTTATGGTTGAAGGTATCTCCCCAGAAAGTTGATTCCCTGAGAAATCAACAGATTCAAGTAACCTCATATTGCCAATGCTTTGAGGAATGTGGCCACCTAACTGATTTTTGGACAAGTTCAAAAAAATTAGCCCTGATAGGTTTGTGATTTCGCTTGGTATTTCTCCTAATAGCTTATTGGATGAAAGATCAATGTTTTTCACTAGGCCAAGAATATTACGATACTCAATGCCTATTCCTTTAACCAATACAAGCATGCTAATAATACCTCCTCCATATGAGATGTTTCCTTCACGAATGAATGAATATTCTACACTACTTTTATTTATGACCATGGCACTCAAGTGGTTGAAACACTTTGGTATATTACCTGACAAGCGATTTTGTGCAAGGTCCAAATCCTGAAGAAACTTCATATCACATATTTCATTGGGAATGCTACCAAAAAATTTATTGGATCGAAGGCGAAGAATTTTTAAATTGCTTAGCCTTTCTCCAACCCATGCTGGAATTATTCCTGTAAGGTTGTTTTCCCCAAGATCCAAAGAAATCAACTTGCTAGTGTTCTTGAAAATGAGAGGAAATCCTCTTGAGAGCATGTTGTTACGTATGTGCAAAGATTGTAACTCAACCAAGGAACCCATGGACGAGGGCAAGTTCCCAATAAAATAGTTGCTCTGTAAGTTTAAATCCACCAAAGATGGCCACATTTTCCAACAATTAGGTATATCTCCTGATAAATTATTTGACGCAAGATTGAGAAATTGTAATTGTTTTGGCTTGTCATGTTTTTGGCAAAGGAAGCTAGTCATGGACCCAGAGAATGAATTGTTCGAAAGATCTAACCACAATAGACCAACGGGCAAATAAGGTATTTTTCCGTATAAGTGGTTTGAGCTAAGATCAACTAGATCGATATATTTTAGACTCTCTAACGTATTTGGAAGTTTATCATGGATTTGATTATGAGAGAAGTCTAAATCATAAGCATGATGAAATGCTTTCCAAAACCATGTGGGGATGCAATCTGAAATCCCTGTGTTGGACATATCCAATGATCTAAGATCCTTTTGTGATTGAATCCATGATGGAAAGCTTGGACCTACTTGCCACATGTTCACGTCCAAAGAAACAAGTTGGAAATTCGGTAGCCAGTTGGGGTCCACTTTTAAAGTGAGATTGTTTCTCGATGCATAAAACCTCTTTAAATTAGTAAAGTTTGCAAGGTCATCTTCTTGGACAACTCCTTGAAACAGATTGTTATCAATATAAAGGGTTGAGAGTTTCAGGATTAATCCAAGAATTCTGAATGGGTTTCCATTCAGTTTATTCATGGACAAATCAAGGTCTCTTAACGATGAAAGTTTTCCTAATGATCGAGGAACTGTGCCAGTGATTGAGTTGTTGGAAAAATCAAGTTCCACAAGATTTTGAACATTCCAAGCTGATCAGTCAAATGGCCTGAGATTTGAGCGCTAGAAGCTTGGAGGATCTTGAGTCCATCTGAAACACATGGGGTGAGAATTTCTAAGATTTCATGAACTTGCCAGTTGCATTTGAGATATGAGTAAAAGATCTTCCTCAAGTTGCAAAGATTTCCTAAGAAGGCCGGAATCACTCCTGCAAGTTGATTACCTGACAAATCGAGTTCAACTAGAGAAGTCAAATTTCCCAAGGAGGAAGGAATCACTCCTTCAAGTTGATTGAATGACAAGTCAAGGTTAACTAGAGATTTCAAATTTCCCAAAGAGGATGGAATCACTCCTTCAAGTTGATTTTCATAAAAATCAATGCTAACAAGAGAAGTTAAATTTCCCACAAATTCAGAAATAGTCCCACACAGGTTGTTGTCTCCCAGGTTTAAAAACTTCAGGTGATGAAGGCCATATAACCAATTCGGTATAGAAGATGAGAAAGAATTAGAAGACAAATCAAGATTTTCAAGCATTGTGAGGTTTGAATACCATCAGGAATTGGACCACTAATACGAGAGTAGTAGTAATTTAGATCAAATTGAAGAGAAACAAGTTTGCTCAATCCAAAGATCCATTTGGGGGCAACAGAAATGGAAAGAGTGAGCAGAGATGAAAAATTAAATGTGGATGGTTGGTTATAATGACCAAGAGTACATCCTAGCAAGTGTAACTCCACCAAAGAAGGGAGAGCTTGCGTAGTTTGTAGCCAATCAAATGATTTGGACAGGTTTACTCCTCCCAAATCAAGATATTGAAGGTTGGAGAGACTTGAAAGCCAATTAATACGTTCAGCAACTAGATAATTACTCCGAAGGTCAAGGTGGAGCAGCTTTGTGAGGTTCCCAATTTGATATGGAATGGTTCCATTGGCATTATATGCGAGGTCAAGATAGAGCAAATTGGAGAGATTCCCAATCTGGTGAGGAATCTTCCCATCAAATCCAGCATCAGAGAGGTTAAGGAAAGTTAAGGTGGTGATTTCACAAAGGAAAGTTGGAATTTGCATACCTCCAAAATCATTGCCGCTCAAGTCCAAGTAATTCAAATGCTTCAATTCAACCAAGGAATGATTTATCTCACCACCAAACATCGACCGCTCGTAAGCTTCATACACGTCATCAGTAACATAGCCATCATCGGAAGTAGGAAATGAAGCGTTGAGGTGAAGCTGAAGAACGTGGGCGGTGAGAGGACTGCAAACAACTCCATCCCAGTGGCAGCAGTTGGGATTGGAAGCATTCCAAGAGGAGAGCCTGTTTGAAGGATCCTTGAGATGACGCTTCCAGCCTCACAGAGTGCTTCACGCTCACTCGGAATGCACTCAATCTCACTCTCAGAGGATGATGATGATGATGATGATCCGGGCATATTAACGCAAATGCCAAAATCACAACACGTTAGTAAGGTAATTAGGCAGCAAAGCAGAACAAAGGAATGCATAAAGATGCGAGTGCAAGCATCCATGTTCACACTATCGGCAACAATAATAATTAATACGAAACAAGTTGTATTGTGAGTGTTTTTGTGTTTCTGCCTTACTCTGCTTTCCGTTATTTATATTGGCGCCACACTCTATTGGTTAAAGGTAGTTGCTGTCACCTCGTTATTCTCCTTCATTTTCCGGGTGGGCAACCGCTATTTATTTTTTTATTTTATTTTTTCAGTCATTGTATTTACTTATTAATTCATGCCATATTCAAAGATTGTTCTATATATATTCATCAAAAAGTAATAATTGTTCCATATGTATCTTTTCAATTTCGTGTAATGCTTGTGTATAAAAATTTTGTCGTTCAAATACATCTTCATTTTAATTTACGAGGATGACATTCATTTAGTTATTTGTAGTCACTTTTCAAAATTTTATCATTTAGTTTTTTTATAAAAAAAACGTGGCTTTTCATAAAAACTATATACAATGTTAAAGATGATTACAGAAATATTTTCAAGAAATAAATAAAAATATTTTAATTTTTTATATACTACAAAAAGTGACTGCTGAAGATATTTAAAAAAGAGTCACATTACATAAGCTTTTTCAAGTTTAAACAAAGACGCCTTAAATTTATTTTCTTTCACCTCATTTACTATCTCACTGATATATCTTTTTAATTCTTAATTATAAATTAATACCAATTTTGCTCATATCACAAAATGGATGACTGCAATTACGACTGCCATACTTTTAACAATTAGATTAGACTTTAATTGCTTGCTCATTTAGACCAAAAAAATAAAAAAAAAAAAACAAAATTACTAGAGCCAGGTAATTGGCACAAAGAGATTGATACTTAACAAATTAAAAAAGAAAAACTTCACACACGCATATATGATATATTAGCCATTTAGTAGTATTAATCACTTAACAACTATCAACTCCTTATCAATATTTTTAAAGGGTTTAATTTTAATGCATTAATCATATAAAATTTTTTTATACTGTTATCTAATTAAATTATTTTATTTGAATGATTTTTTAAGTAATGGATATGAGACTTGACTATATATGATTGAATGAAAATGTATACAATTTTTATACTGTTAATGTATAGAAATTAAATTCATTTTAAAAAATATATTAGTTCAATTGCCCATGCAATGATGCATGGGTCATTTATACAATTTAAATACAAAATATATTTATAATAATCAGAATGTTGTAATATTTAAATAAATGAATTGATAATGATTTAAATTACTTATAAAAAATAGTTATTATAAAAATTAAATTAATCTAAATATAATTTATTTATTTAAGTTTAAAATAGACAGATGATCATTTATAAATATGCTATCCATGCAATGTGTATATGAGCTAATTATCACCTATTTGAAATCAACATTTCTAAAAATACCGTTTTATGACATTTTTTCTTTTCTTAAAAAATAGTCTGACTACCCGTTCCTTACTCACAAGTCATCCATCCCAAAGTCATGCACTTTTGTACGTCGTCCATGATGGAAGGAACACACTGACAATGAAGGGAAACCAAACACAAAAATGATATATGAATGTAAGTCTGATTTTGAAATCCCTTTTTTTTTGGGCCCCATCAGTATTTGTTTTCTTCTCCTTTCATGTTTTCCTTTAAACCAAACCGATGAAAACTCACCAATTTCTCTCTTTCCTCTTCTCTTTTTCTGTGTAGAACCAAACCATGTGTTGGAATATTGGAGATGGAAGTCCTTGAAGTCTTCATTCTTACCCCTTGGACATGGAATTCCAAAGCCAAGGCCCAAGTCATAAGCTGGAAGATTGGAGATTTATGGAAGAAACAAATTGTCTTGACAAGTAGTAGGAAATGTGGCATTTGGCAAAGCTCGTAATCTTCTTCGTCATGTATTATTGCTACTAATTTTGATAAATTTTATTTAGATATTAGAGTAATATATGCCTAGACAATGAATAATTTTTTCAAGAAAATGAGCAATAGTCTCTGAAGTTTTTGGTTGACATATTATAATTTTTTTTAATAGGAACATATTAAAACCTTTAAATTCAATCAAATATGTATTTGTAATAACTTTTGAGTTTAATTAATATATATGGCCGGTGAAGACATGCATTATCAATAAAAAATGTGTTGTATCTATATTTCCAGAGTATGATTAAAATATGTTTATATATTATCAAACTCTTAAATAATAGGGCAATATATTATGAATTTAATTTAATTTTGCTATCAATATAGAATTTCTTAATTAAAACTATCATTTAATTATTGTGAAACTCTGGAAGTACCAAGTGAAGACTCAACAACTTATATTGATAATTGTATTAATAGTATAAAATACTTCTTTTGTATATAATTTATTATTTTATAGTTTTTCGTACTTTAAATTACCTGTTCATTTAATAATCAGTAAAATATATGTACAAAAAAAGTTCAATAAAATACTAGTTATTTATTCTGAACTTTATCTTTGATTCCATTAATTATATTTTTAATAGCACGAATGAAAAATTCAAATAGTTATAATTTTAATATAAGATAGTTTTATAAAATTAACTTAGTTTTATATTATTAAAGTAGTTTATTAGTTTTGTAATATAATTTTTATTATTAAAGTAGTTTATTAGTTTTAATATAGTTTTTTATTATTAAAGTAGTTTATTAGTTTTTGAATATAGTTTTTTATTATTAAAGTAGTTTATTAGTTTTTTAATATGCATGTAAAATTTTAAATGACAAAAATATTAAAATAGGTAGTAATTAATATCATTTTCGTCTAGGCTTGACTAAATGTCAAATGTTATTTTCGGTGAAACAATATTTATTTTAAACATGAATAGAAAAACTTAGTGGCCTCACACAAAGTCTAAACATATCATCTGTGCATATGTCCCATATCACTTCAAGTTTTATTCCTTATCCCTTGGACACGGACCATTCACATCAGAAATTCCAAGGCCAAGCCCCAATTAATAAGTTGGAAGATTGGAGATTCATGGAAGAAACGTGAAGTCTTGACAGTTAGTAGGAAATGAGGCATATGATGCAACTCATACTCTTCGTCATACATCGCTCATGATAAATTTCAGATCCAAGAATAAAATATGCTCAAATAATGAGAATTACTTATTGCTAGGATTTAACTTAAACTTTTACACAGAGAAGAAGTGAAAATTTTGGGTTGGACATCCTCTAAGAATGAGAGATCTATAGTAATTTTAGGAGTTATCTATATGATAAAAGATTTACAAAAATAATTTAAAATTTTAACCATTTAAAAGTTATAATTAAGGCCAAATAATGTTACATCATGTATGTTTTGTCTCACTTGTGTAGTTTTGCCTTTTTCTTTTTCTTCCGCACCCCAACACCTATGGTACACCGAGTATTTTCGTGACCTTATGTTTAGTGAAAGCCATCCTTTTAAGTCTCGTTCCATTATTGGCGCTGATATTGAAGGTTAAAGTCAAGTGATGTTGAAA
>JAVHNM010000024.1:0-32328 GCA_031216125.1 Dalbergia cochinchinensis
GACACGAGCTCTTAAATAAAAAAACATGAGATCTTTGACATAAAGGTGAAACCCATCATTAAACAAAAAATAATAAAAAAATAAAAAAAAATGGAATCCTAAGCCTAATGTGACACAAAATCCTCTATGGCCCAGGTCAGTAAATTCCAAAAATGAATTCTAAGCCTAACGTGTAAGGCACACAAAGGAATCCTCGGACAATAGCAGGACCCAGTATAGATAGAGAGGCCATTATTATCTTCGGATCCTTTTACTCTCTTTGTACTACGAGGCAGATAATGGGAGACTTTAAAGCATGCACCTCTACACATATTCAAACTTACATGCACACGCTACACTAACACTTGGCCTTTTCTCCCTCTCACCTCCACACTTTCACACACAAAAAAAAAGAAACTACCCACTCTCACATTCCCACAGAGAAACGCCAGGAGAGAGAGAGAAGTAATGAGAAAGAAATGGAAGACAAAGGAAAGAATCGGGAAAGAGAGAGATCCAAGAATCGAGGAAGGAAGCGACGCTTAAGTACAGCAGCGGCCCCTAAGTGAGAGTTTTCGATCTGCCGCGCCGTCACGAATAAGAAATTGGTCCATGCCGGGATTGCAAAGAAGTGCCTGCCGCTTTGGGGTGGCAAATCGGACTTGAAGCGTGATTTGCGATTCCAGGCGGCGATCCGAACAGCAGGCAGAGGTCGTTCCACGATCAGGCTGGAGTGGATCGAAAGTGGTCATGCGGCAAGCGAGGAAGAAAGAGGAGGAAGTCACGCCGAGGTCGCGGTGGTGATGATCGATGGCGACGTGCGACTCACATGCCGGGATCAGAGATCGCTATTTGTGCGATGAAGTGATCACCGGAGGCGTAGCGTGTGGTCGGATCTGCCGCTGGCGGTATGGATCTGGAGACAATGAGGAGGCAGGCTCACGTAGAGGGGGCCATGGCGCAGTGACATCCCCTCTGCAGCTGCTTCGCATACTTTCCAGCTTGCTTTTTTAATTATTTTTTGAACAAGAAAATTGGGTCTATGTTTGGTTTGAACTAAGATTAGGATTTTGCCTCAATTGAGTTGGAATTTGTTGATCGAACCGATGATTTATATGACCAATTGAATTTGGCTTTGGTGTTTGTGATTTTGTGGGTGTTGTATCTGCTTTGTTGGTTTTATTTTTTTAACATTACTTGACAAAGGTCATGGGTTGATGGGGAAAGCGGTTTGGCTTAAAAGGAAAAAAATACAAGATAATCGAGATGCCAAATAGCTTACCTGTTGAACTTCTTTCCTCTTTTTGTGGTGTCTCTTCTATCTGGTTATTGCAAAAAGTTTTGAGATAAGAAATGGTGATCAGAAAATTTAGTGTTGAAAATCGATTGTCCCCAGCCTCCTCTACCCCCTTTGTCTCAATTTATACACCATTCACTCCATCCATGGCATGCCTTGTGATTCCATATTTTAAGGGATATTGGTGCCGTCCTTTTTTGAAAATTCCAATGGTACAGTGTTTTTACGGTGATTCACGCTATATCTTTGACTCTTGGGATTACTGAAGGCCGTTCCTTTTGATTTTCCTTACCTCCATATTCGGCTATTCACGTTCCATCACAAACACAATCTTCTTTGTCATTTCTCCTTTATTATTATTATTTTTAAAAAAAAAAAGTCAAAAACCAGATGCAACGAAGCAAAAGCGGATCAATAAAATGTCAGCAAAAAGCCAACACATAGTGTGGCATGCATTAGGTTTGTTTTTCATTTTCTTTTTTAACATAAAAGGAGAAAAACGGACCCTTAACATGCTCACAAAGGAATGAGAAAATGGCCTGAAAAAAGAAGAGTAAATGAATTGGGTTAGAAGTTTTTTTTTAATGACAACAAACAAAATGAAAATGAAATGGGCTTTGAAAAAAATTGGTTTATAGGCCAGACAAAATCGGGTGTTCACAGTTGCCCCTCTTTACTTATTTCTCATAAGAAAGCATTAAAAACCTAAGTTTTTCATATTATCTTCATAAGGAATAAGTAAAGACATGAACATAGATTTTGTTCGATGATGCATGAAATGCAAATGCAAGAAAAATCAAATTCTAACACGGAAAGAACCTAAACATTTTGCAAACCATATGCAAATTATGCAATTCAGAAACTGATTAGACAAAAGATGCAAGAACCCAACGAACTGATTTGAAATTTACAAGTTAATGAATGCTGACAGGAAATTAAAAACCGACAGGGGTTGACAAGAATGTACAAACTTTGTGACCGACTCAACAATCTTCAAGAAATTAAAAATCTTGCGACCAACTGGATATGGGTCAGCCGGCAACAGAAAATGAAAAAATATTACAGGTCAACAAACACATACTCACACTCATCGAATTCAAACACGACATCGCTGCGTTCACGCATGCACACTCACATATACACATGGAACTTATACACCCCCAGGAAGAGAGAGAGTTGATAAGAAATTAAAAACCGAACGAGGCTAAAATGATTTTGAAAGTTACAAAGGGCCGACAACAATTTAAAGCCATCGAAAGGATGTGGAGCGAAATTCGAATTGTTTCAAAATTGAGGGTTGACAAGAAATTAAAAAGCGGCAATTTGAGGCCGATCAAAAATTAAATGGTAACTTGTCCTGAGGCCGACAGAAAAGTAAATTGGCAATCTGAGGTCGATTGAAAATTAAATTGTTGTATCCTGAGGCCGACAGAAAAAGCAAATTAACTAATCCGAGTCGTACAATGGCAACTGAGGCCAACAAAGAAAAAGTAAAATTGGCAATCCGAGGCCGATAAAGAAAAATTAAATGGCAATTTGAGGCCGACATGAGTAAGTAAATTGGCAACCGAGGCCGATTGAAAATTAAATTGGCAATCTGGGAGGTGACTAGGACAGAATAAATTGGCAAATCCCAGGCGGAAACAAGAAAAGTAAATTGTGCAACTGAAGGCCAAACAAGAAAAGTGCCAAACACTTAATCTGAGGTCGCCATTGTGCAATCTGAAAGGCCCGACAATGGCACCTGGGGCCAACAAGAAAAGTAAATTGCCAACTGAAATAGTCTATTTGAAAATTAAATGGCAGATCTGAAGCCGACAAGCTGAAAGAAAAGTCAAGCAACCCTGAGGCCAACAATGTGCTTGGCGTCGAACTGAGGCCCGACAATGGCAATCTGAGGCCGACAATACTTGATCCCAGGCCAACAAGAAAGAAGTAAATTAACTTGTCAGGGCCGACAATGCTTACTGAGGCCGATTGAAAATTAAATGGCGATCTGAAGCCGACGAGAAAAGTAAATCGGCAATGCCAGGCTCAACAATAGCAATCTGAGGCCCGAAACGGGACAAGCTGAAACCAGCAATCTGAGAATGGCAGAACAGAAAGTTGAAATTTGCATCCAAAGAACTCAGTGAAAATTAAATGATTTAAATTTCTTTTTCCATGACTTTTCTTTTCTTTTTTTTTGAAAACTCCTTTGTGAAGCAACTTTTACCGTATTGATCAGCCAAACCCCTGATGGAAAGATTTTAACCGATCAAGCTCGTAGCAATTTATGAATTGGACCCAGCTTGACACAGGAGTGAGATTTTCCTTTTCTTCTATGACTTTGCTCACTTCCCTCCTCCGTCTTTCCTCTTCTTCCTACCAAAGCTTAGTTTGCAGAGCTTTTTGGGTATTCTTAGTGAAATGCTAGTCATTGATGTGTGTCTTTGCAAATATTAAGTTAAGTCAGTAATATTCATACTTAAATTCATGCTTACTCTGAGACATCATAAATAAATATGCATTTAAGAAAGAGAGAAGGAAGGAATGAACTTTATTGCTTTGTGTATCTGAAACTTCTAAGAATAAAAGGTAATCCCAAGAGTGTTGGAGTAAGACAAGAATGAATGAAAAAGGTCAACGTGAGGAACATAAAAATTTGTTGCCCCATTTCAGTCCTTCGTGACTCAATCAATCAACTTCTTGCATAAGTTGAAAACCATAATCATAATCTCACGATGATATTTTCTTTTCAAAAATTTGCCCCAGTTTTAATCTTTGATCTCGCTTTGATTCTATCGGATAAATTCACAATTGCCCCAGTGTAGAGTATTGGAGATGATGCTCATTATTTGCTGCCACGACTTTTTGCTCTGAAGGGGCCGCTCTTGCGGTTTTCATCCCTAGCAGGTGCATTTTTTCTTTTTCTATTACCCTAACTTTTGCTTAGGCCGCTCTTTCAAGTTTTTGACCTAACCGGGCTTTCTTTCTTTTTTTTCATTTATTTCTCATCCTAGCTTTTGTTTAGGCGCCACTCTTTAAGGTTTCTCTAACCCAACCAAATTGACTTTTCAAAGATCTTTTCAAGCATAAAACTCTTTTGATCTGCATCATATTGATTGGTTTAGGCAATTCTCGCTATCCATAAGTTTTGCAAAATCAATACCCCACCGAGAATGCTTGCTTGACAATAGGTAAGGCCCTTCATAACTTCAGATCCATTTTCCCGTGCATCCTCTTTGATTGTGTGGAGAATTTTCTTCAAAACCAAATCTCCGGGATAAAAATTCTGGGGCCGAACTTCTTCTTATTGAAAGCTTTAGCCGATTCTCGCTTTGATATAACCGGCCATGACAAATGGTCATAATGCCTTTCTCTTCCTATCATATTCAACTATTCATACCGTAGCTTTCACCATTCAGACTTACTTCCAATTTCGGCCTCCATTCAAAACCGCTTTAATGATGGGATTTCACTTCTATGGGAGATACAACTTCCATTCCATACACCAATGAGAAAGGAGTTGTCTCCACTGGTGCTTGATCGTGATGTTAGTACGATACAAGATGCAAAGCTTATGCTGAAACATTTCGTGCCACATCTTTGCCAGGCCTCACTACCATTTTGGCAATGATTTTTTGATATTCCCTATTTGCGACCTCAAGCTCAAGGCCATTCATCCGAGGCCTGTGAAGGAGCCAGGAAGTTGCTTGATGTTTTATCTTGAAAGTCTCAAAGAACTTCGAACTTCAGCATCATTGGCTGAGATTAGGGGCATTATCTATGAGTAATTCTTTCTCGAATTCGTATCTACTGATAACGTCTCTTCGATGAATCCCGAGAAACACCTTTTTGTAGTGATGTTGGCATATGAAGCAGCCTTCCACCCATTTAGTGAAATAATCTATTGCCACCAAGATGAAACGATGACCATTGGATGCTTTGGGATTAATTGGGCTAATAAACATCCATGCCCCCATATTGAGAAAGGCCACGGAGATACCTATGCTATGCAAGCGAACCGGAGGAAAGCATTGACTTGGTCCACGCATGTATTTGACATTTGTGACGACTCCGAACATAACTAATACAGATCATTCTCCATAGTGGACCAAGAATATCCATTCCTTAGGATTTTGCGTGCCATCATATGTCCATTGGCATGAGTTCTGCTGCATCCGCTTCATGGACTTTTAGTCATGATTATTCGAGCTTCATGAAAGCATCTACACATCTAAGGAGAGTGGTGTCATAATTTCTCTTATAAAGGACTTCACCATTTAGGAAAGAAAGCCAAGTGAGCTTGCCTTCAAATTGTCTTTTTGTCCACCTCTATTTACGCTTCTTGGGTATCTTCTTTTTTGAATATCTTGCTTGATATCATGATACCCATGGTCGGTAAGTGCAGCTCAATCTCCACATTGCTACAATAAATCTGGTTCATTTTGCACTTCTACATGCTGATGGGTTGGACATTAGCATGGGACTTCTAACTTAGTCATTACGGCCAAAGTTGCTAAAGCATTCCATAAACCGGTTCTTGTCCCGAAGTTAAATGAGAGAACGGATATATCATCAAATCGCTTCAATTAATCGGACCAGGACAAATGCTTTTGATAAGGTACCAATTTTGGATCCTTTGTGCGCCCATTCTCCATTAACTTTGGTAGTGAATTATGGTAGCGCAGAGTCTCCAAAGACTTTTAATTCTTTGATTCCCTAAGTCAATTGCAACTTGTAAAACCATTTGCACATGCTTCATATATCTCGCCATGTCAGTTGCAATGTCTCAAAGTCTAATTTGATGGAAACTGGTCGCGCTTCCTAGTACGGTGAGACTACTACAGCTCCGTTATTCCACATCCATTCATATTGGCAGCTCCATCAAAATACATGTTTCCTTTTACACATTTCTTCTTCTCGCTCCTCTTTTCTAGCGCCAACACCTGCAGTCATCGGGAATTCGGTGCATAGTGGGCTGTGCATAATCCCTCCATAGGATTTTTTCTGACTAGATGATCAGCAATTAAGTACTTCCCTTTATGGACTTTTTGAGTAACATATTTGATATCAAATTCGTATTAACATCACTTGCCATTTTGACATTCTCAATGACTTGCAATGAGACTATCAAATATGTATTTTAATGGATCCATTCGAAGAAATCAACCAAGTGGTATAGTAGTGGCAACATGTCTTTGCTCAGACCTCTTGAAGCCCTTTCACCAATGCACACATGGCACAGGTCTTTTTCAATTGCCGGATAGCGAGATTCACATTCATTAAACTTCTTGCTCAAATAATAAATGGCCTGTTCTTTTTTTTTTCGGATTCATCATATTGCCCCAACATTGCCCCAAGTGAAGTAGGTAACAGCACATGTAATCTGAGTACAGATAAAGGTCGCCTTTGGTATGGGAAGAATCAAAGCTGGAAGTTTCATTAGATAAGTCTTTAATTCGCCAAAGGCTTCTTTGGCATTCTTCATTCCATTCTCCAGGATGAAGTGTTTTCGCAGCAACTTGAATATAGGCTCACAGAAGTACTAGTCAAAATTAGCGATGAATCTAGCAATGTGAAGTTGAGCCTCCCAAGAAAAACTCCTCACTTTCTTTTTCAGTTTTGGGAGGCTGGCATATCTTGTATCGCCTTCAGCTTTGTCTGGATCCACTTTTATTCCTTTCTCTGCTTGACAACAAAACCCAAAGAACTTCCCCTGCACAAGCTCCAAAGATGCATTTGTTTGGATTCAGCCTCAACTTGTATTTTCTGAGCCTTGCAAATAATCTTTGTCGTAGACTTCTACATGAATTTCTCCCTCTTTAGATTTAGCAATCATATCATCGCGCTGGAATACTTCCAGCTGTCAATTTCCTTATGCGTATCCATGTCATGGAAAAGTGCAACCATCGTGACGTTGATTAACGTGAGCACCGCATTCTTTAGTCCAAATGGCATGATCAGTAGCAGCGTGAATGTCTTCTACCAGGAGTTATGAACGTGGTTTTTTCCTTTGTCATGAACATCCATGAGAATTTGATTGTACTCCAGTATCCATCCATAAATGAAAATTGGTGATTTCGGGTCAGTATTATCACCAAGGACATCAATGTGAGGGAGTGGAAGGAAATCATCTTTCTAGTCAGCTTTATTTAGATCCCGATAGTCAACACACATTTGACCTTCCCATCCTTTTTAGGTACAGTGTACAATGTTACCTACCCAATCGTGTGTCTTGACACCTCTAGAAACCCAGCAAATTCTAGTTGTTTGAAGTTACTTTCTTCTTTTATTTTTTAGTGACATGTCAGCCGCATCCTTCTCAACTTTTGCTTTTGTTTGGCTTTTACCAACTTACGGATATAAGGGGATCTTGTGTGAAGCAAATCTCACGGATCCAATCCTGGTATATCATGATAAGACCATGCGAATACATCCATGTATTCTTCAAATAAAGCTAAATCATTTCGTTAAGCTTAGGGATTCTCCACTATTTTCAACTCTTTCCTCTCTTCTTGATTGCCAGGTCATATTCAGTCATTTAGATCACATAAAACATTGTCCGGGCCAATTTCTTTTTTAGAATGTTCCAATAGGTCTGAGGAATTGCTCCAACAATTTCTTCATCCTCCATCAGATTCATGATTTTACAGAATCAGAGTACAATAAAGAGAATCAATTGATAAGTGCTTCAAATCTCTTTCATGTGACAAAATTTTTAAGTCCCCCTGGAAAGCTTAATTGTGTTTGAGTTGGAAAAAAAAAAACAAATGGTGGGAAAATGGGAATAGTATGGAAGAACATTAATAAATGGGCTAAGAATGATAAAAGGGAAATAGAAGGAAACAGAAATGAGGCAAAAGAAGACATAAAGTACAAAATTATTGAAAAATCATGGAAGTTCATTATGACGTCTTGGAATAGCATGAATAAAAGCATAAACAATCCTTATTAAGCCACAACCAGGTAAATTACTTTGGAAAGCAACAAACATCAATCACTGGTTCAAATGTCCAATTCATCAGCATCTCATCATTGTTGACAGCATGAGTATCGTTGTACTCTTCAGACTCCTCAGCATCGATCATGTTGATGATTGGACTTTCAATCGCTGTGGAGCGACCTTCTTTTTTGCTATGATCACCGATTCACCGGTGGGTAAGGAAATGTCTCTTTTAGGTGAGGGATGCTGCTTCATCTTCTCATTTTGTTTCTTTTTGCCCAAGGGTCATAGTCTGGTCTGCTCTTCCAGCTGATGCCTCATATCCCAAACCAAATCGATTAGGTTGAGTCCCTAAGCATAGGTAGAGGTGTTCACGATACCTTGCAAACGTGGTCCCAATCCTTTGCCGTGCGGAGATAACCATTCTTAGTCATGATATGAGCCACTTTACTTGATTAACATCTTTCTCATCAGGGGAGCTCATTTTTGTTCTAACTGTTTCAGTGCTACAACCTCCAAATTATGCCATAAATCAAAGCTTTCCACTAACTCCACATTTTCAACATAATGGCGGTGTAGCCAGTTTAGATACTCATGATCTCTCCTTTTTCTCCCGTGAATTGTAAATGAATCGAAGCCAATTCTCAATGTATTTATACCTTTTGAGTGCAAGGTTGAAGGAACAACACCAACATTATTGTTAATCCAAGGTCTTCAAAGAAGATATTATTGTAATCTGGACTCAATCTCCATTACTTGGAATAGCACTCCTAAGCACTGCTTGGGCCTACTTCTAATGGCGAAAACCATTACCCCAAGAATGCTTTTCTTTGTTCACAATCAGCTTTCACAATCATTACTTGTGGTGAGATATCATCTTTGCTTATTGACAAGTAGCCTAAAGTTGACAATCGGTAAAACGTTCAACTCGACCCTCCATCGATGAGAACTTTGGGTACTATATGGCCTCTTTGCATTTTAGAGTTATATACGATTAGCTTGAGGATTGGCTCCGTGATACAATTCTTTCTTCATCCGAGAATGTCGCAATCATATTAACACGCCTCATCCGGATCAACCATATTCACCATATTCTCTAATGAGACATTTGAACTTTCACATAGGCATCCTTCAAAACCTTTTTATGCACCGCTTTGGTGATTTAAATTCCGGGATGACAAGATTAATGACAACCTTGAGGGAAATTCAGCGCAGTGTCTTCTTCAATTGTTCCGCAAGTATATCATAACATTCACTTTGCTTCATGATCTTCAGGAATTCCTCTCTCTTCTTCTTGTTTCTTTTCTCTCCAAATCGTAGCTATTTCCACCCATTCCCTTTGTCAATAAACTTTACTTTTCCAGCCTTCTCTAGGACTATGTACACTTCCCACTTCTTGGCATATATTGATTTACCAACTCCACCTATTTGGGCCTCTCGAGGTTTCTCCTATATCTCTTTGTCTCCACCTTGGTTTTATTGAATTCCACATGATGCAAAGCATGAGTATTCTCATAATCAAAGTGGCACTCTGGTTTTCTTCACAGTGATCACCACTTTTTCCGATTTCGAGCTGGATTAAGCGGTGGTACTGGAGCACGTAACCAACATTGATCCACATTCACCCTCTTCGTGAGAAATTCGATCTCTTTTACTTCGCTGAATTACACCTAAGTTGAGTAGTTCCTGCACTCGAGCTTTAAAATCCCAGCAACTTTCTATATCATGAACAAAACCCCCAGAGTGGTATCACGTGAGTTTGATTCTATGTCATGTTTCTCTATTCTTTTTTATTGCAAAGTAGATCTTTGTTATGTTGTAACCACTTTATTCAAGCCAATGAAAATTTTCTCCATAGGAGTTTTAAAACTCAACACCTTCTTGATCAAAGGTTCCTTCCATTTTCCAAGGCATTCACACGACCTCCTCCTTCATGATTTGGAACTGGATTATTGACAATATCAAAGGCTTTGACTCTTCCTCAAGGTCCAATCTACAAGCAATTAATTTTCTCACTGCCGTCTTAAACCCTTCACAGCCTCCTCAATTGAATGTCCCATAACATCCATGTGATATTTGCAAGTTAGATTCGGGTTATACCATCTTTAGAATGGTGGTTCCATCTGGATAATATTGATATGGTGATATCAAATGAGCCTCGAATAATCTTTGGAAAAAGGTCAAAGCATTAGAAATGGATAACCCGGAAAGGTGGAAAGGTTTGAGGGAATCGATTCCGATTCTGATTTTTGGAAATTGGTCTTATGGTAGTATAGTCATTTGGGTAATTTTGGGCATGTGTGTGGTTGGGTTATAGGCATATGTTGGACTCAGCTGGTTGAGTAGTGGTGAAGTGATGTGGATATTATTGACCCGAGGTGAGGGTATGGAAGTGGTGCTTGTAGCTTTCAGTAAGAAGGGATAGAGGATTAGTATTGTGGATCTTGGAATTTTGGGCGTGTTGATGTGTGTATCTAGGGGATAGAAGATTAGCTGACCTTGTACAAAACTTATCTCGAGCTCTTTCTTCTTTGATGAAATCCTCTTTTTGTGGGTCATCATAAGCTTATAGGAAGTTTGCGGCTTGTAGGCCAAACTCTCAATTCTTTTCACCTGGCATATCAATCTCAGAGAAATCTTTATATGCCGCTCGGCCATTGCTCCAATGTAAGGAGAATCCCATAGGTCCCCAAAAAGTAAGTGAGCATATTTCGGATGGGATACAAGTGGGAGCTGATTTGTACTTTGAGCTGACTAAAGCTCTCCACCTTTGGAGCATAGCTTTGCTCTAAACGACTCAGCCCTTCTTTTTCTATATTGTGGTTAATTGCTCACGAGTGGGTGCCGCTTCCATATTGAACTTGTATTGACTCATGAATTGATCTGCCAATTCTCTCCAGCTAGAAATCTTTTGGACGTTGCTTGTTGAATGTACCATTCCCAAATGCGGAGTCCAATGAGGCTTTCATGGAAAAAGCCGTGATGTAAATTTTTCATCCTTTGGACCATATTGCCATCTTAAAGTACAAGTAACTTTTCAGAGTGAAACAAAGGGTTACCGGTCCCATCATACTTTGAGAAATCGGGGACCTTGAAGTCTTTGGGGACTATCAAGTCTTCGTGAGGCAATACAACCTAAGCGATTCCAATCTCCACATGGCCATAGGAGCTAGGACCTTAGATAGCCCTTAATTTGCTCCTCCGAATTCTTTCTCATCCATTCTTCTTTTAACTTGTCTTTCTCGGCCGCATGACTATTTTCTCGAAAGTAAAGTGGAAATTCGCTTTTGAGTGATCACATCATGGTCGCTCCCAAGTATGGAGGTGCTGTTCCCTGATAACCTTCAATATAGTCATTCTCTAGGGTGAACGATAGCCTTCTCCAATAGAATTACCATTGGCATTGTTGGTGGTAGTTGTCCATGAGGTTACTCAGCATCCTTCCCCATATCATTCATCTCCTGGGTGATATTCGTGAGGTGCACTTGATATCACTGGCATGGTTGCTACGGTGGCTTTTGGTTGCACACTATACTTTGGCGTATCTCTGCTTTGATAGGCTCCCAATAGGTCAAGTGACTCTTTCATGACTTTCATCATTTCTTCTATTCTTGCTTGAGTGTCGGTCATGTGTATTCAATTGCCCTTTCATCTCGTCCACCCTCCATTACTTAAGTTCCTTCCTGGTTCACTTGATGTTTCAATTGAGTGTGCCTTTCTGTTTTGATTTTTCTCCTCAGCTATCTTGAGTCCGAACTCTTGTATTGTAAAATCACGAGTTTTGATTGATTACATTTTCCTCAGGCGCCCAATGGTGGCGAAGTTTTACTGTAATGAGAATTTTATTAAAAAGGAAAAGAACATTGTTGTCTGTCAAAGATCATGTCTAGTCTTGATGTGAGTATCTTTGATGATATTTGTTCCCCAGAACGTCTCGTTCGAAGGTACTAAGTCATGGATATTGTCAAGAAGCTAACACAAGGAATCATCCATTCTTTCATTCATTGTACATTACAATCATTGCTTTTCGTGTCTGATTATTCAAAAAAGAAAATACATCATAAAGCCAATGCACCACTTTTTCCCCATCGAATCTTCTTATACCTCCTCAATGTCTTTCCTTGATTATTCGTTTCATCTCCCCAATCAAATCTTTACAGTAGTCCACAAAGCTACAAATCTCATCCGGGGTGTTAAAAGGAGTTATTTTTTGCTCAGCCATTTCTAGGTATCTTGGAACATCTTCTATTGCCGCATTAGCCAATCCTGCCAAGTTTGAAAATTGAATCTTCAAATTATGAATGATATGATCTTGATTTTGTACTTGAAGTTCAAATGCCTGCAACTTTCCTCTTTTCTTTTCCTAATGCGGCTTGATAACTCATGATCCTCATCTTTCATGTGCTTTGTTTTTAGTTCCCCAATCTTTCTCTGATGGTCACTTATTCATTTCTTCAATTTCTTGCCTGTTTGTTCCTTACTTGCGAGCACATTTTCTTCAATGGCTTTGGCGTGCAGGCAGCTCGCTTTAGTCGCCGATTTTCAACCAACGTATCATCACGCTCTTGCCTTGAAGCTTTAACTCTTGATTAGCAGCTTTGAGACATTCTCTGGTCTTCATCATGTTGTCATGCTCCATTTTTAATTTCTTACCGGTCCCTTCTAGAACATGACTCTTTTCAATGCTTTCTCGCTTGAGTTGTATAATTACTTGTTGGCGTTTTTGATTTCCTCCTCAATTTGCATCTTTTTCTTGCTTAACTTTGTCCAACCCTTCTCTCATTTCTTTGATCTCTTCACTTGTCTTGAGATGTGAGGTTGATGACATATTAGAAGTAAGCGTTAAAATTCGAATGGAAACTTAACCTCTTGAGCATGTTTTCACCCATTGTGCCAGTAACTTTCTTTCATTTTATGACTTTTGACTCCTAATTCTTTTCCTTTTCGACAGCATTGTTCCAAGCGGATCGGATTTTTACGTAGTAAGTCAACTTTGTCATTGGAGTCCAAGTAGTATATGATAAAAGAAAAGGGTTATTGTAGCTTCGGAAGGTGGCTCCCATTATGGGAGTAACCAAGTTGGCGCCAATACCAATGCTTTGGATTATGTTTATGCACCCTCGGGTTCCCATAAGAGGTACTGTTTGAAAGCTTCCATACTTGATCGTCAATGTCTGTCCATCTTTCCGCATTTCCTCCGAATCCACTTTTCACTTTCCCGATTTTGCAAACTCGACCCGTTTCCGTCCATTTTTCTTCTTAATACCAGTGCATTTTCAGATTATCAATGCAGGGCGAGATCATCTTGTAATTCCTTTGGAATAAATGTGAAGGGTAACCCATATATATAACATTGGCAAACAACACAGAATTGTCTTTCCATTCCTTTCATAGTAGAAATTCAAGGTGCGATTATGCATCCGCTAAGAGGGCGCAAGAACGGGATTATGGTTATGAAATTTCAGATTAAGAAACACATCAATTCTTTTGCCAGGATCTGATAAACCGTCAATATTTGGAAACAAGACAATGCTGCATAGATAGTGAGGGGCCAACACATATGAAAAAGTGTCCCGATTTTCAGCTTGTGCTAAGCGATGCATATGTTTCTCCAAGTAATCTTTCATAGATCCCTTGGTCCCATTTTTACATTTTTGTGTCTCATACCAAATCTCTTGCATCTACTTTTAGAACATTAAGCTATAGTATGCAACGAAGCATAATGTCCTTGGTAAAATGTAGAGCTTTTCTCCTTTTAATGGTAACCCCAAGATCCGCTCCATTCCTCAAGAGTTGGTGCCAGCGGGAAATCTTGAAAGGTGAAGCACACGGAGTGGAGGATCATAATCTTGAGCTAATCTTTGTGATTACTGTGCTTGTTCTTCTACTTCCAATAGGCTGAAAACTTTTCTGTGCTTTCTAGTAAGAGAAAAACTGACTGCAGTACCTTCAATAGCTGAGATCAAAGATCTCAGGCTTTTACGTGTCGGGTTTCTTGGCTTTAAGATGTAAAGTCTTTTTCAGATTTCTTATTGATTGTTTAGTCTCATGCTTGCTTCCATTTTTCTAAGAGATACTCTACTTGAGACTAGGATATGATTCTCTAACAAACTTTCTAACTGAAACAAAGAGGGAAAGAACGATTTTTATTTTTTTATTATGAAGAAAAAAGGAAGAATAAACATCTAGAATGTACAAGGAAAAATAAGTTAAAGAAGAGGTATCAACTCCACTTTGTGTCTTATTTTTAGAGTAAGTATTTAGAGTTCTAAGGTCTCTGAGCTTCCTACTTGAGTGTATCTCTCATCAGGTATGGGTCTATGGTTTAAGGATTCTAACGGCCTCTAGAGCTAAGAGCTCATTTCAAAAATGTTATCTACTGGCCAATGGGTGGCCAGCTAGGTGTAGGACATTCAGAAGAGTCAAACTCTAGGCGAGATTTTCCTGATAACCAAATAGATTGTGCATCCAATATGACTATTGCTTTACACCCAAATCTTACATATCTCAAGTTGCACTTTGGACTTGGGTATAGGGCCCCACTAGTGTGTGATTAATGTGTGAGAGTGTTGTGTGTGAAGGGAACATATAAACACGGAATCCTAAAACTACCCATGCCCAATGCATAAAATAAGCAATACTAAACAAAGATGCGTCTACCACTGGGGTTATCGCATAAATAAATAAATAAGTAAATAAAAGAATATGTACAAACATAATGAAAATAAAAGGAGGGAAAGAAAAAATGGCACAAAATAAAAGTCATCTATCCTAAGATTTTTATAAAGACACAAATAATAAAAAACCTATACAAATATGATGGTGACAAGAGAATTCTAACAAAAGAAAAGAATATAGCAATCCACTAAAAAGAAAGGAAATGAATAAATAAGATAAAAATAAAATAAACTAAAAAAAAGTGGTTATAATAACATACACAATTAATTATTTTAGGCCTAACTCTCCTTGTGAGTCCCGATTGGAGTAAAAGCCATACATCGCATGTAGTTCAGCGTGGGGCAATGAAAAGAATTTTGTTTGAACAATGGAGTCGCCGCAAGTTTATTGAAATTGGGAAAACATGGAAAATCCATTATTTTTACAAAATGGTCTTTGGAACCTGATTTGAGTTAAAATTAGGTTGGCATGCATAGGGAAGGCTGAGGCATTTAATCCCTCTGCACCCCTATTTTTGCAGAGTCTTTAAAGCGGTACCTATAATTGATGTGCAAATTATTAATAACCTTTTGGAAATATCTATTTACAAGGAAGTTAAAGAATTTTTTTTTAAAAAAGAAATTTTGAAACATCAAGGCATCACAACTTCGGATGTCCAAAATTTTGAGTTAACAAACTGTACATCCATGACTAAATTAACACCTTTATTTGAAATAAAAATGATAAATAAGTAGAAAAAATTTAAAATAAAAAAAAATTATTATAAATATTCTACAAGCAGAAAAGGAAAAAGATATGTTGCAAGTATTTTTAATAAAGAAAAAAAAGAGAATAAATATATTTTTTTAAAGGAATTTCGGGATCAGTAAGCTGTCACAGCTCAAATGTCCATATTATTGAGTTAACAAGCCGTCTCGGCTAAATTAACATTTAACAGAATATTCCTCAAAAAAAAATTAAGGATAATCTATTCATACAGCACAAATCAAGATTCTTACAAAATTTGATTTTTGACTTGACGAGCACAGATTGAGAAACAACCACTGGCAAAATTTGTAGATCCTTGGCCAGCAAAATGAAAATTTCAAAATGTCAGAAGAAGCAGGTAAAGGAAGAATTCTGAATATTGGAAGCGACTTCTAACCAAGAAAGCAACATAAATCACCTTACCTTCATTCCATAACAACTTCCGCACTTTCCAGAGCTTTCATTTTCTCTATTGTCTGCTATGCTGCTTCCTTTGAAACACCTTTCTTTTATAATAGAAGGTGTTTTTCCACCTAAATCCTTTGCCTCATTCAGACCCAAATCAGTGAATCCCCGGACTTCCATGATGACTTTAATTTTGGAAGCCGCTTCACTTAGAGACTCTAATTTCAATTCAAATACAGTTTTTCCGGCTTTTTTCTCCTCCACAGCTGCTGTCGGTGCTTGCATTGTGCCATTCCAGCCAAATTCACAGCTCCCGGTTTCATAAATCGTGTCTACATTGAAGCAGCTCCTTTATCCCCATTTTCTTCATCAGAATGTGACCCAATTCTGCAGCTTCGGCTACTGTAAGAGAAGCCATTTCATCAACAAACCTGAAAGCTCTCTCTGATGGAGGGCTCCGATGCTCGGTAGGATCAAATATTTGGATCCCAATCAGCTAGGAGACTTTCTCTGCCTCAACTGGTCAATCTCCACTTCCTCTACATCCTCCTCCTCTTTTCTTGCTGCTTGGCCTTTGAAATGTGCTTGATAATGCATTTGGGTGCTTGCATTAAGCCCTACAGCAGCTAAATGAAGGAGGTTTTCTACATAAACTATTGGAGTAAATAAAGGCCTTATTCTTAAAAGCATGTTCATTCTTAGCTTTCAGGATTGCTGTCTCTCAGAATGGCAAATCAGCCCAGTATGACAAACATTGCTGAAACTTCTAATCCAGTTAATAAAAATATCCCACCAAAGCAGAAAAAAAAAAATTATTTGAAACTTGTTGTATTATGATCGCTCAAATCATACTGATGCATCATCTGCTCTCTCATATGTATGTTTTGAAATCCTATAAATATATTTCATTTTGATTCAAGTCCCTCCAAAAATATTTTGGTTTTTATTCCCTCCTTTTTCCTAATACTATGTTTTTAGTCCCAATACTCCATATTTAAATTCATAAAAGTGGTTTTAGAATAGATATTTAATCTTATCAAAAAATTTATTTTTTTATCATTATAAATATCTTCAAAATCTATTTTGCTCTACTTAGAATTATTATTACTCAACCCTACCACAAACTGCTGCTAAGGACAAAAAACATAATATTAGTAAAACAAGGGACTTAAAACTAACAAAACATTTTAGAGGGTGTAAAACCAAAACAGCCTATATTATATTTATAGGTATTAAAAACATATTTAAGCCTATAATCTATTAGCATTCAAACCTCCAATATTGTTTCATCTTATAAGGATCAATCATAAACTTTCAAGCAAAACATGATTAGAAACCCAGTAAAGAGAGAGAAACAAGTCCTAGAATCACAGAAATTTGAATTAGAAAAAGTTGTGCAAGTCTCCTAAAAACAAAGCATATTGTTTAGAAACAAGATGGACCCGAACACTGTTTCATATTCTGATGTCGTGGAAGGTGATTTCATAGAAGAGAACAGCTCTTGAGAGCATTCAGAAGCTAATAATAGAGGTCATTGGCTGAAAAAATTAGAATGACAGAATGAATACTAAAAAAAAAAAAACACAAAGCAAAAGGACATAACAAATTCTTAAGCACTGTGAACAAAAAGCAGAACGAAGACCAGACTACCTAGAGAAAGGAGCTTCTGATGTATTGTTATTACCTGAAAAAAGAAGAAGATGAAAGTTACCGTGTTTATGTTTGAGTGATGAATTTGTGCAGGGCACCCTCTTCTGGGTTTGAGAAGTTGCAGATTGCAAAACTGCTTCCCTTCTAGCGAGAAGCGAGAAGGGACAGAGAAGTGCGGCAGCTAGCCTTTTTTTACTGCTGGGGCCTCACTTTCGGGCTTTACAGCTAATCCAACAAGGCCCAAGTTTAGACCAAGGGAGACTCACCCAAAAAGGAACCGAAAGTAACTTCCACCCACACAAAAAAAAAACCTAGAAGCGTTTCAGTTTAATTAGTCCAATTAAAAATGGGGCATTCTCACCTGTAATCAAAGTCAGCCACGCCATGTGATTCATTTCTATTGGCCAATGATAAGTGAACCTGGATGCGTATGGGAGTAAATGTAAAAATCAAGATTGCAACAACTGAACTAATTTACTAAAATTGAAATCATTTATTCATTTAGTAAATGCATAAAATTTTAACAAAAGAATATGTAAAATTTTTTAAAAAATAAAAAATAAAGGCAATGAAAAGTGGAAGAGGGAAGACGATCTTTTTTTTTTTTTATAATTTTAATTACGTTTTTATTGGTAAATGTTTTAGCATTATTTTAATTTTTTTATTTTTTTATTAATTTGGTTTTGTCTAAATCCTATTAAAGTTAACAGTGCTGTTTTTTGTTTTGCTTTCTTATTATTTTATTCTAGAATTTTTGTCATTTATGTATTTTTAATATTTTATGTTTACATTTTTTTAATTTTATTTTGTAATTTGTTAAGAGTTCGGTTGTTCCGACTCTTTGAGTCCTGAGTGTTGGTTGTATTCTATTTTTTCTTTTCATTGTTTTTATTTTTATGTTTTTAATTCTGTGTATGTTTAAATTTTAATTATCTTTATGAGTATTTTGTAATATTTTTGTTTTTAGTAGATTTGTTTTTGTATTACTTTTTGTTTTATTTATAATTTTAATTAGTTTTACTAGTAAATTTTTTTAATTTGTTCTTTCAATATGTTTTTATTAATTCCAGTTTGTCTAAAATGTATTAAATTAATAGTTCTATTTTTTTTTCTTTCTATATTATTTTATACAGATTTTTTGTAATTTAGTTATTTTTGTCTATTTAATGTTTGTTTTAAATTTTTATTTTGTAATTTGTTATGAGTTCAGTTGTTCCAGAACTCTTTGAGTGCCTAATGTTGATTGTATTTTGTTTTTTCTTTTCATTGTTTTTATTGTTATTTTGGTAATTGTAATTATTTTTTGAAGAAAAATAATTGAGGTGTGTAATCACTCGTAACATCACCTAATTAAATCATCGTGTGTCATTTTATTGGTCATACACATCTCCTTTGCGTGGTAGGCGTTGACCCTATAATATGTAGGGAGTAAGCGCGAGTAAAAATTTATGAGTTGGAGTTGAGGCATTGCTCAAATAATAGACCTTCAGGTAATCTCTTAAAAGTCTTTGCACTTGGGAGGTTCGAAACCAGCAGAGCGGGTGTTCAAGAAACCCATCCTCCTCTACGACCAAAAAAAAAATTATGAGTTTAATTCTTGCCTCAAGAGTATAAAATAATTTTTACATTATGAACCAAAAATTCACTAAAATGACAAATAAACGGTTGTAATAGTGGATAGTTATGTACCATGACTTGTCATTTTGTTATATTTATATTAATTGATAGCATAAAATCATCTTACATAATTAGTATATGGAAATTAAATTTTAGCGGTGTGTTTGGTATGTTGCATTAAGCTTGATAGGATAAGCTAATACTATACATTATGCTCTTATTTGTTATTTGGTGTAGATAATATATTGTATAAGTTTATCCATCATAATTTCTTATGCGTCAAAATCTTATATAACTTAATATAGCCACAGAGATGAGGTATTAGGCACAGTTGTGTTTAACATAGCAGAATCACTTTTATTTTTTAATATTTTAATAAAATAAATTAATTATTAAATAAATAATAATAACAAAAATATATTTAATAAATTTTACTGATAAGTAAATATTGTTAAAAAATAATATATAACAATTTAGTTTCATATACTAAAAATAAAAAATAAAATTAATGAATGATAAATAAATACTAAATATAATATTTGAAAATTATATTTAAATAATTAATAAAAATTTCTTATTATTATTTTATCATATTTAATATTTACTTAAGATATTAGAATGTTTTTAAAATAAATTATAGTATTATAAAATATAAAAGATGCAATATCTTATACATAAACTATATTAAAACATTGGATGGCATTAAAATTTTATCTTAGTCCCATATATCCAAATCTTATAATATCAGCTTTTATCCTAGCTAAAGCATGTAAGCAGAACTTTAAACGTATTAATTGATGAAATTAGAAAGTACTTAATTTGTATATAAATTACTTTATATTTTAGAATTATAATTAAAATATTTTTATTATAAATTATAATCTATCTCTATAATCTATAATATATCCATAATCTACAATCTATAATGTATCCATAATCTATATATATTATAATCTATATATAATACTAATATTCATGCTTTTGTGAAAGTCATTTTTATAGGTGTCATTTCGAGAGTGATTTAGAGTCACAATTTTCATTTTAGAATCTGGAACATCGATCTATATTTATACGTCTTGAATTGATAAATATCAAATCGCATTAATTATAATTGATTATTAATTGAAATTATCAAGTATAAATCATAATTTTACTCCCACTTCACAACCTAATTTCAAAACCCGTTATTATAATATACAATATCACTTCATCTTAACTAAATTCTTGATTATTTTTTCTCCCATCTCATCCATCGGATTCTTATTCTTATTTTTTTAATTTTCATTTGATTGAGAAAATTTTTAATACTGTCTTTACTTGACTCTTTTATATCATTCATTTTGTTCATAATCTTTTTTACATATATAATTGTTATGGATCTCAACTATTTTATTTCCTCACTTTGCTTTTTATTATTCAATATTTTTAATTGTAGGTGATTAAACTTGATTTTCTCTATCCAAGCAAAGGGCTATAGAATGTAGATTTATTGAATTACTATTGTTTCATGGTAGCAATCTACTCTTATATTCCAAAGTGGATAGTATTAGTGTTTGAGGAGGCCTGGAGGCTCCCTAAAATTTTTAGTTTCTTTTAAAGATTGTCCCTTTTCTTTAATTTGGCCCCCCAAAAATATTTAGTTAATTACATTTTATTAATTTTTTATTTAAATAGATATTATTCTATGTAAATATATGTATATTTTCTTGAGTTTTGATTGTATAATATTTATTTCTTTTACATATGATAATTTTAATTTGTTTGTAAATTAGGCTAAAAATTACTAAGGTATATATTTTCCTTCAACAGCATTATGGCTGTTTGGTGTCCCTCCCTACACAAAAAAAAAAAAAAAAAAAAAAAAAACTATAGTCTAGCTCTATCCCTACTTAATTTAAGCATTTCGAGGTGGAGGTCCAATAGTTTTCTGTAGATGTTACAAGATCTAGTGATTAAACTCAATATACTCCATTATATAGATCTCAATTTCCCACGACACGTGTTAAGACAATGGATGAATGATGACTAGCTGATTTTATATATATATATTTTTTTGGGAGCACACAACTGATTTCATAAGTTGATATCATTTTCTTTTCTTTTCATGTAATGGTCCTTTGTTGGGAGGTGCATTCTCCTGACGTCTGTATTATGACTTTGTAGAAGAAAAGAAATTTGTTGGTTGACTTTTCAAATTTTTATTCTATATTTTAAATTTATGAAATAATTTTTTCATTTTAATATATTTTAAATTATTTTTATCAAAATATTATTTAGCTTAATATATAGTTATGGTTTCTTTCAAATGTACTATTGTTCTATGTGGAATATCTGATTTATATATTACCAATGAATGCATGATTTGAAATTAACTTATATGATAGTTTTCAATCAATATTATCAATTTTTAATTAATAAAATCTATCGCAATGATATCAATTATAAATAATAGATAGATATTTTAAAATTATATATTTTATTTGAAAACATGGTTATCAAGATAAATAAATTAAAATCTTCTGAAATTAATTCAATTATGATTTAAATAATTTAGTTTACCTTTTGAAATATGTTTTTGCTTTTAAAAATATAAAATATTTATGATGGTATATTTATTTTTACTTAAATTCAAAGAATTTCATTATTTAATGCTTGAGCATTTTTTTTAAAACTCCCCATACTCTATTATAACATTTTTAATAACTGCAAATTTTTAGGGTTTGCAATATATATGGTTTAGATATGATATTATTCCTATTTTGGTATATTCATTCAAATTACATTTAAATGTAGTAATTGGTAGTTTGGATAAACTACCAATTTTATATGATTGGATATTTATGTAAAATATCCTTTTATATTAACAATTCATTAAAATTAAATCCTTAGAACAACATATTATAAAGAGAAAGAAAGTTATTGAAGATATATCTCTTTTAATCATAATCTATGTTAGTTTGAATGTGAACCATGAATTTACTGAGGAGAAGAGATGTCAAATTGATACTCTTGAGAACCTTAAATTTGTGCAATCATTGACATAGTGGTTATATTGTTTAAAAGTATTTTATTAATTAAAATTACTGAGTAATATTATCATGTCAACAAATTATAACTAATAAATATACATAAATCAGTAAAAAACTAAATATGATTGAACAATCATTCTCTAATTAATTAATCACTCTCAAGTAAGGTAAATTTTAAAGAATAATATTAATTACATATCATTTTATTTTTGTATGTCATATTGATTAGTATAATATATAATTTATTAAAAATTATTTATACAATATCTTAAGTTTATGTGCCCTTAAACAAATTATATATAGCCTTAAAGTGTGAGAAGCTCACTCATGTTGCTTGAAGGGCCCTAAATCTCTGGCAAAGCCAGCTTTCAATGCACGTCAACCCCTTCTAGCTGCCTTTGTTATTGCAGATTGAGGATCATTTATAGCGATGGTGAGTGCCCCAAATCTCATTTTTTGTAGTTTGTCAATGCATTTTCCATTTTCCCAGGGGATGCTTCATTTTTGACCATTATAACGATCTTGGATATGTGATACTGCGTGAGCGGTGGGAAATGATGCCATTTTTGTTTAGTGACACCACCCTATTTAAACCCCCTATTGATTTTTCTCATTTCTTCTAGAAAATCTAACCCCAAACACCTTTACACGTGCTCATTTTCTCTCAACCCTGCTCAAGAATCTATACACTCCAAGTTTCAAGGTGATTTTTGGTGTTGGTTTGTGCTTCCTTTCTCTATATTCTTTCATGTGGCAGGTTGGAGTACCATCATTTTCTCATTGTTGTCCAAGTAGAAAATACTTCCTCAATATTGTTAAGAGTTAGTTTAAAGCTATTTAGAAATACCCATCGATCATTTATGAGTTTTTGATGGTTATGGCGGATATTAGTGTTATTCCTCTTCCCGAACTCTCTCTTAGAGTTGGTCCTTTACATTCCACCCTCCGGGTGAGGTGGGTTTGATCTGGTAGCCTTATTTCAGGTGGGTTTAAAGTATTTTTCCTAGCACATTTGAGCATTTAGTAAATCAAAACCTGAACTTTGATATGATATAAGATTTGTATGTATTTTTGCAAGAACTAAAAGCACATTTGCAAACTCATGAAAATGTGGATTTACAAATTCACAAAATGCATGAGACCATAATTGAGCTATGATTTCCTTTATGTGATTATATCCATGATTTGATTTGATTATGATTTGATCAAGGAAATGTTAAATTTTATGCTTATTCTGAGGATTGAGAAATGTTAAGCTTAGCATCATAGAACTCCCTTTTTAGACTTTAGCATAATTTTGGGAATAGGGAAGTGCGAGAGAAATAGAACTATGAGTTAACTTGACAGGTTAAGTCGTTAACCTTGGAGTATACTGGGAGGGCCCGTGAAACAAGTTATCCATATTCCTGCTCGATGTATCGGGGGATGCGAGGTTGCCAGGAAGGCTGAGCACCACATTCTGAGTTATGGATAGGTTGTTCTCTTTTATAATTTATGAGAAAAATAACTTTGTATTTCTATCAAACTTATGATTTCATAGTCATTATGTAAGTTAAATGAAATGATTTATGGATGTTGCATTACTATTATGTATTTTTTCTTCTTGTTCACTTATGTGATTGTAGGTGAGGATCCTTTCACTTTGAGTCTTAAGATAAAAACTCACCCCCTCTTCTCCTTCCTTTCTCTCACAGACCTACAGCCATAGCGTTGGATCCTCCACATCCTCCTGCTCCTCAGGCACCTCAGTAGTATTTCTGCTTGGTGAGCTTCATGTTATCATGAAGTGTTTTGGATATTTTGGTAGTATGCTTTTGTGGTAGTGCGAGGCAAAGTCAGGACCATGCATAATTAAGCTTTTTGATTAATCATGATATTTTGTTTTTGTACTTGAAAGGCTTATGAAACTGCACCTTGATTCTTTTAGCAATAGAGCAACTCAGTATAAATTGTATTATAGCTACAATTTCATATTTAACTCATGGAAAAAGGAGTCTTCAGGATTTTATGATTAAATATACTTAATTGATTTATGATTTAAAATGGATTTTATAAATAAGATATATTAGCACATATTATGATTTCGACGATCATGAGGAAAAACACTTGGATGTGGAATTCCTTATGCATCGATCACGTTCGTCGGGTTTGCGCGACAAAGTGGTATCGAGCCATAGGTTTCCTTTGCTCCAACGAAGTGTTACTTGAAGCCTTTAAAATAGTTAGTCTTGTCTAGGTTCAGAAGAAGAGTCTTGTCTTTCTTTCATAATCAATATCTCATCCCACGTGTTTATGTTCCCAAGATCCAATCTGCCTCATTTATGACATCCCCTTCTTCATGTTGTTATCGGTAACCCAACAACTCTTCAGCTCAAGCGCTGCTTTGGAGTTAGTAAGGTAAACTTAGCCATCAGTATCTAGAAGTGTTGGCCAGGCGGCCCGACTTAAACCATGATAAAGCCCATTCTTGGTATATATGATTTGTATTTAAAAATGACCAAAAAAAGAAAAAATAAATTAATAACTAATTTGGAAAAATCTCTTGAATACTGGGATCATATTTTTCGTATTCGTATTGAAACTAACTACGATGCGTAACATACAAAAAATAAGATAAATACTTTGAGGGCGAGTAGGAAGGTAGGGGTTTAGTGACTTAATACATTTAACTAATTTCATTTATAGTTGAACAAACTAATGATTATCCATGTAGTGTTTTCATGATACATTTTATTTGTTTCATACATTGGGATTTGGAGAATTGTTTTGTTGTAGTGGCTCAGCGCATTTGATGTGTGAATGGATGAGTTGATTGCATGTAATGAACTTGAATATGTAGATGTGCCTTATGTACTGGAAGCTAGAAATGGAGTCGAACACCTGCTCTCTCTCGGCCTAAACCACTAGAGCTCAGGACCACCACGGGTCCCAAAGATGGAGTCGTGTGCACCTAGGTCTCTACTTGATTTACTCTATATATTTAGTTAGCTTGAGAGATATCTTCTACAAATCGCATATAAGATCTCTCTATATCTCTCATTATCTCCTATCCATTATTATATCATATCATACCTCCTACAAATATAGAATATATCTAACATCTTACTAAATCCCAGGGAATATCTCCCTTATACTGAGAAAAGTATCTCCTAACTTAATACTGAGTCACCTCACACTATATAAAGGGCTTAACACCCCAAGTATCACAAGATTATTACATACTATTCTTTTTTACCACTCTATACATCATTATGTTTCATTCAACGAGTTGAGTATCGGAGTGTCTTTAAGGTACCCACGATCTCCACTTGCCTGGCGGATGTTGGAGCTACTTGTATTCTTGCCGCATTTCTAGGTAAGAACACCTTCTTATAACTATTCTTGGAGTGCAATCCAATGGACTTGCAATAGACTCATGAGTGGCAAACAAGGGTAAGGTGTATTTGTAATTGGAATACCAATAATCCCCTCTTGGTATGTGGGAAGTGCCTTACAGACATGCTCCACCACCCCATTTTCATCCTTGATGCAATATCAGCCAAAAAATCATATGCATATGTGCTTTTCGATTATAGTTGTAATATCACTCCTTTACAGTGTTTTCCTTCTATTTCCTCTCTCTCTTTTGTGCTTACCACACGACCTCATTATCATTTCCATTATAGACATTTCACATGCACAAAGAAGAGAAGACAACACAAACCTCGATTTTTTTAGATAATTATGGAGGAAAGCTTAACCCACAAGGAAGTAATGTACAAGTACAAATATGTTAGAGCAGTTCCAAGATAAAAGACCAAAACATAAAGACCGTACACTTTGAACTCTTACTGACAAACTACTCTTTATGATAATGAGTACACCCATAACCAAAATAATATCCCCCACTGAAAAACTAAAGTGGGTTCTAATAGGTCCATAAGATCGAAACCAATCACCTTTCCTTATATTATATCATCTCCCAAGCAATCATAAGCGATCTTGGTGATATGTCATATGAACCAAGTGGAGATATAAAATCCATTTGTGCTTATACATAATATAAGATTAAGTTATCAAAAAGGCCTATTAAAAAAATAGCTAATGAGTGTCCATTGAAAATACCTTCCAATTTCAGCACTCTTGCTCCTGGAACAAACTCACACACTCTTAACATACATACACACACACACACATGTGGCGTATATATATTCACGCTCACACACTCAAGCTATTTTCAGGTCACTCTAAATCAAGCCTCACCAGTGTTTCACTCAAGGCATTACTCAACACATCACAATGTTCTCAAATTTCATAAGACATTCACCTTCGCTCCCATATGTCTCCCCTTCACCTTACAAGCAAACCTCACTATATATCCCTGCTTTCAAATCACCTTCCCTACAGAACCACAATTCTAAACATACCTTAGATCAAGAGAGCAGAAAATACGCCAAATAGATAAGAGATTAGATAGAAAAAACAAAGATAATTTTCTTCACTTCATCGTCAACTTGCATGATGTTTCTCAATCCTAGCCAAAGGCAAACTATTTTTTCTAAAATCAATAGCCTGTCAAGTGCCACTTTTCGATTTCCCCCAAGGTCATTACAAAGTTGTTTATTTAATTCTTCTTATGGTTCAGGAGGCTATAATCTTTGAGAGAATGGTTGCTCTTGCAAGTAAGATGAAGGGGCAAATAACCAATTGCTTGAGTTGGGGGAGTAGTTGGATGCCATCATGTGGGTAGATTGGTATTGATTTTCATTATGTGATGGTGCTAGACTATCAATCTCTCTTGGTGGAAATTGACCATATTGCTTTTGATCCATATTGTTTTTATCAACTTGAAGTATTCTTTGCTTGCCTTTCATACATAAAACAAGAAAAGCAGATATCATGGAAAGTCAAAATCATATGCCATCAGGCTGAGTAAATCACGATGACAAAATGGTGTGCATATATATATATATGTCCCGCATTTCTATTAATTGAGAAGAATCTTCAAGTTCACTCTGGATATACTAAAAGCAACAATCTTTGCATTGGTAATTAGCAGTAAGAGATTTCCAACGTAATTTATGTTTTGATTAATTACACAGGTTATTAATCTTGGCATTAATTTTTCTAGCTACCATGAAAACAATTTTTAGGTTGCAATAAAAATTTTGCAGGCATCTCACAAGTCTAACTCATGAGTCATGATGTTATGTTATAATGAGAGTGTATCATCCTAGAGACATGTAGATTTCACTTCAGATTGTTTTAAGATTTCAGAACTTTCAGGGAGAAAAATTGAAATCACATATCTCTTTGATATCATGTTGACATCTTTACATCACGATTCTATCCTTTTGTTGATGAGTTTATTACTTTATTATCGTAAAATAAATGTGTTCAAAAAGGTGTTGGCGTGAGTTCACCAAATGAGTGAAATGACGACCAAAAAAAGGAAAATATTTATAACTATCTCCTATCTTTATATATTTTGAGAAGCTCCCTATATTTACATGAAATTATATAAAAGATGATATCTTTATATTTTGTGTTGTAATAAAAATTTCATAATAATGTTTTCCCTTCAATCTTTTGAAATTTAACCAATATTCTAAAACTTTTTTTAATAAGCGTTTTTTTTGAGACAAAAATGGTAACTTAATTAGTCGTTCAAATTTCGTAAATAGGGATAAAGTTAGATTCGCCAGCCGGGAGTATCATATGAGTTGTACTTTTATTAGCTTGTTGTGTGCAATTAAGCTTTTGTTTATATGTATTAATTTTCATGATAGTCCTACTTGGTTTCACATCTCTAAATGAAGTTATTCGCCTTCTTTTTAAATGTAACCTCTCTGTGTAGCTCTTTGCTTAGAAGAAAAATTTTGACTTTGAGATTATCGTTTGTGCAATGCGAGAATAGGGGGTAAGGCAAAATTTGGACCACCGTGAAAATGAGCAAAGCACGTAAATGAGTTATTGAAACACGTGAATATTTACATTAATGGTTCCCGAGGCATTTATGAGAGGGACTAATTTATTCCTGTTGTATGTCTGAGGTGAAGGACTAATATGTAATTTTTCAAAGTTAAGTGGCTAAATTAAGTATTTGAGCCATGTTTTGAAAATAAAGTCTATGATAGCAAAAGAAAAAATTAATTTATGCCATATTTAATATTAAAGCTATCCAGAAATACGAGTCTAAGCATAGTTGTAGCTAAATTTGGGCTCATTAAATATTTAGTTAATTGTTCAATTCTTGATTGTGTGCGTAGAAAAAATCCCAATGATGACCAAAGGCTTACCCCTTTAAAAGGAACTCTACATTTTAAGATGATTAGTTGTCCACTACTGCCTTATGGATGCCCCTTGAAAAAAAGAAGAAGATATATTAAAGCGTGGCTGCGTGCTCACATTTCTCAGCTATCAGATAGTAACTACAAATACAATTTGACAAACTTAGAAAAAGCCTCACATGCCACATTATACAGAGTGAATCACGAGCATCCTTCCAATTTTGCGACAGCTCTTAGGTAGAGCCATGACATATGCATCAAAATATTGAGAAAATACTCCTTCAAAGTAAGCGAGTCTTTGTGGTATGCAATGGAGTAGACTCATCTTGATCCGTTTTAGATTAAATTAAGGATATATATATACCCTCATTTGCTTACTTTGAAAAAAGTAACAAAAATATTTATGAATTTTGATGCAAAAAAGAAACACAGCACCACACCGTTGAACAATCATCTGCAGTCTCCTCTCAATTCCCGGAAGATAGGGATCACAGCCTGATATGCATATTCAGGATGTTCACATAGATACTGACCAAACACAACACCAAATGAACAAAATGCTTATCCAGCATCAAAGCATACTATATAGTGTCTTAAAACTAGTCCCAATTTTAAGCTAATCATATCCTTTCTCAAAAAAGTCAATCTTGATGGCCGCATGAATCCCTTCTTCCCCAGGCATTTCTCATTCTGTGAATAACACTCCGAGAGATAATGATATTCATTGGATCCATTTCGACCTCTTATAAAAGAAGATTTAGTTGCAATGAAGTAAAGCATAATTTGTAGCAATCTACTTGTCAGAAGCTTTGTAATCAACTTATAACCCACGTTACAAAGACTAATCGGAGAAAACTGTTTAACTGACTGGTCGTCAACCTTTGGAATCAACGAAATAAATGTTTAATCGATTATCATTTACAGTTTTTATTACAAATTTATGGTACATCATTATCAATTTATGCTCACTTTGGTTCTCTGACTTGAATTATTTTCTTTTTCTAAAATTTGAACTTTTGAAGGTTTCTCATTAATTTTATTAAATCTAAATACATATGTTTTTGGCTAACCTATTTCCCTCATCCTCTTGCTTACCCTCTCACCTCTCATCAAAACTTACAGTGAAACTCACTATGAAACAACAATTTTCCAAAATTGGATCCGTTCATATTAAACTTGCACCTAATTTTATCATATATAATCTCTTGTTTATTAAGATTTTACTAATCAATGCCCTTTAAAGGTTTCAAATAATAGAAAACTTTTATATACAATACATTAAATGGATCGATAACTTATAAATTTTATTTTTTTCAATAAAAAATTTCCACTTTGGAAACTTTAACATAAAATCATCCATTCCCACAAGTTTAAAATACGCAAAACATCGTCAACTCAAAATTTCATTCGTAATTAGATGGAATATGAGCTGAAATAAATCATTGAATAAAAGCTCACAGCTTCGTTGTTGAGTGAATGAAATATAAATTGTGCAGTGTTAAATGAGAGGAAGTAGTGTATGGCTCCAAGATTATTTTTTTGTCCTGCAAAACTAGTATTCTGTTGTTAGTCTTGCTGTTGCTTCCTTTTTAAACCACAGCATATTATATTGTCCCCTTGCAAATGATTGGCAGAATAACTGTCAAAGATACCGTGTAAAAGAGAGCCATGAAAATAGAGATTTGGCCCGTGGCGAAAGTATAAAACCAACATCGACAGAATCAAAATCCCCCAAAGAACAACTTAAAAATAACGCCTCAGATCATTCCAACAATATCAAGGTGTCTTCCCTCGGAACCAAGGAGAACTTTTCCACGATGTTTCAATTTCCGCAGACATCAGTGGCACTGGCAGCAACTTGTGACTGCCCAATAACAGTTTCTGCCCTTCTTTTATACTTAATTTACAACAACAGTTTCTATCAAAGCTTACATCGTGTTTGGAATGGTTTCATGCTTCAATAGTATTTCTTTTTCATAAGAAACCAACCTGGCAACGAATTCCACCTTCAGCCACCTGTGCTGCTCCAGAGGTCGGACCTGCACAAAGCTTGACACCTAATATGTTGAGTAAGTTCCCATTTTGGTCATGGCAAAATTTGTATGACATTAATTTGGTTCTACCTGCTCAAAAAATCATGACATCAATTTAATCCTAGAAAGACAGTTATTTAACAACAAAATAAAACACAGGATATAGTTTACCGGTGCCAAATTGATATCACTCGATTATCAAGAAGATGATCAATCATTTGGGGATCAAATGTAGGGTTTTATCTTTCTTTAAAGGACAGAATTGGGAGATTGTTCCAATGTTAACTTGAGATCTCTGGCAAGCTTGCAGAAGCATACAAAATACTTATGCCTTCTAAATATAGCATGATTGCAGGAATCAAACAGGTATGTTTGAGGAATCCCCTCAAGACAAGTCACAATAACGAGAAGCTTTTTCATTGAGATGGAGTCAATTCAGGTATTTAAAAATTCAGCAAGCAAAAATAACGCCTTTTTAGTCTTTTTTTTTTTTCAATTCAAGATGGCTTTTAGAACCCAAGGCATGGACCTATGTTACAGTCATGATCATTGGAGATAATCCTTCTGAGTAGACATCTAATGCTGTAACCAGTGATAGAATGAATAACAGAGAGCTGGGGAGGCCGTACCTGTATGCTTAACACCCTGGATCTAAGAGAAGGTCATGGCAGGCAGACTGCAGAGAGGATGCTCCGATGTCTTAGTGAGAAAACCCTTACGGCAACACACCACCACACAAGGTGTATAGTATGAACTTAAAAACAGAACCCTTCCCCATATGTTGCTGCTCCAACAACAACCCCTTAGCGAGCAATTTTTAGCTTTGCTTTATCGCTTAAGTACCTTGCATCACCTCCTTTGGTCACTTAAAGCTTCAAAGGAACCCATTCCTCTATATTTTTGACTCGTTGAAACCATTCTGGTGCAAACAGAAAATAGTTATGCATATTATTACCATTTTAACTCACTTAAGCAAGTATAACTCATCCACCAAAGGAAGAGGCATTAGCAAAATAGTGAAACCAAAAGACAACTTGGTAAAAAGGAAATAAAATAAGTTTAAACTTCCAACTTGTTAAATAATTCAGCTACTACTTAGTATGGTAAAATCCAACAATACCAAAAAAAAAAAAAACAACTTTCCACTTTTACCAAGTGACTTCCCAACGATAACAATATCATACTATGAAAGGTGGTTCCTCAGAAATACTCACAAAACCATTCAGAAGTATTCACACTAAATACCAAGAACCAAGCATTTTCCCACAAGTATCCACACTAAATACTAAAACATATTTTTTTAGCACAAAGTTTTAATCATCTTCTCATTTTCCATCTTTTTCTAAACAATGAAGTCTTCTTTTTCATCACACTAACTCAAACTTAATAACCACAGGCATCATACTTTACCCACATTTATGTCAATAACACACACAGTGCATCAAACCCTACAGTCTTCATAAGTTCCAAGGAGCCTCCAGTGCTGCAACTAAGAAGCTTCCCATCATAACATTGATAGATGCTCCCAATGACAAAGCCTTAACAATATGACCAGGATTTGAGATGCCGCCATCAGCAATCACAGGAACACCGCTTTTATAAGCAATGGATGAGACCTTGTACACAGCAGTTTGCAGTTGCCTGAAAAGGCACAAAGTTAATATTAAGAACTGACCACAAGATGGAATATAAGCAA
>JAVHNM010000242.1:0-36963 GCA_031216125.1 Dalbergia cochinchinensis
AAACAACGATTGGCAATTTAGTTATTCCAATAAAGATTATAATAATCACCACAATAATTATAGGAATAGAGACTGCAGAATATTAAGAAAACCAATGCATTTAATATCAAAAAGGAGTCTCAAACTTCATCCTAATTCATCCAAAACCCTTACGCTAATGAAGAAATCTACTCCTCCATCTCTGGAGAATTACAATTAATGAATCTAAAAGAGTACCTGGAATTAATAGCAACAATCCTTGCTACCATCCACAAGAACAAAGCAATACACCTATGGAATCCCTGAGAGAGAGAAGAGTATAGAAGAAGAAGGTAAAGAGAGATATAGAGAGAGAATAATAGCAACTAATCTTGGCACCTACAAATTAAGTCCAAAGCTCCTATGCACAAAACCATACTCAAAGAAACAAGTCAAATGCAACAGGGTGTAATTACAGATTATCCCAAAATCAATGGAAAAGACACCAATTTTATCAAAATCACATAATGAGAAATAAATGAAAATCCTAATTAATCATACCAATAGCTCAATAAAACTCATGTAAAAAGCTAGGATTTGGTAGCAAGATAATTGGTATGAACACCCTTATTAATATATCATTACGATTGAAGACAGTAACCATAACTTGCTTTCAAGGATGATGAAACTCTTCGTTGTATATCAACTTCTGAAGACGAAGGCTACTTTCTGAAGATTTGAAGCTTGGCTTCTTGTTCATGAAATCATTCCTTCATTTGCTAAATATAATAATGTTCATTTCAAGGATTATTTTTCACTTCTTTTAAGTTTCGAATATTTTTGAATGAGATTTAACATGTTTACATTTGATATTATGAAAATAAAACTTGTTCATGAAGTCATATGCTAATGAGAATGGTCTTGTTTATATACTTAAGAAACTTAAGCAAAATGATTAGTCCTTCTTGAAAGTAATTCAACAAAATTGGTTTGTTGTCACTCAAAACATTAAGTACTAATGCTTTCTAAAGAGTTCTAGAGAGACAGAATGGAGCTGTTCATAAAATACACAAGTCTTGACTTATAGGAAATTATCTAAGGAGACTATGTTCCTATGGAAGAAGTTCCACGAGCTGAAGATGTATACTCCACTTCTAGAGAAGTTCCTAGCAGTAGGTAGACAGAGCAGCATAAAGCAAGAGTTCAACTGAACTCTAAAGCTAAATACCTACTCACCAATACACTAAGCAAGGCTGAATATAATAAAATCATTGCTTGTGATACAATGAAGGAGATTTGGGATAGACTACATATGCTGCATAAAGGAACTGATCAAGTCAAAGAGACAAAGATTGGTATGTTGGTCCATCAATATGAGATGTTTAAAATGACTGAATAAGAGAGTATTGATGACATGACCACTAGGTTCATGCACATTGTGAACCAACTCCAAGGTTTGGGTAAAAGATATTTAAACTTTGCGTCGTTTTGGGCCTGTTCTAGTATCAGGGGTACTACTATAGCAATCTATGACCGTTATAGTGGTTGATGGGTATCCGTGTACATACATGACAGCTATAATAGTCCATGATCACTATAGCGGTCTCTAGAGACCATGTCCCAAAAAACCCATAGCCTGACCGCTACAACGATCCTCAGTTGCTATAGCGGTCTCAGATATGACTTTTTACAACTTTCTTGCACTTTTCATGACCTTGTGGTTCCCGGGCCTTTCTGACAACATGGATGGTTCCTGAGAAACCCTGAGACCGTATTAGACTTATTCAGGGACACGTGGACTTGAGATATTACATGTTACTTCATGGAGATTGATTCGGAGAATGACAATATTAACTGTGTGTAGACTCTTTCATCCCCATAAGCCCACAAAAACTAGTTTGGTCTCATAGCTCACAATTGTTTGCTCTATTTCATTAGTCCTAAAATGTCTTATGTGAAAAAAGAGATGGTCATAAAGATTCTCATATAGTAGCAAAACTAGCTCCTACTAGAGAAGGTGCACCTGATCACATTTGTAATCTTGCCACTTTGGACATTTTGGGTCTTCTCATATCTTTCACCCACAAAAACCAAAGACAAAAAGTAAAAACTTCTTCAGAAGGACTACAACTACAATATGTTTAGATTGATGGTAGACAATGGGGCAAAGAGAAATAGAATTAAATAGAGTGGAGTAAAGTTTAGAATTATTCCACTCCATTATTTAGATATTTTAGTAATGGAATGGAATAATGTTTTACTCCATTATTTGGATATGCCAATTGAATGAAATAGAATTGTTATAATTATAAGCTTTTATTCCTATAACACCATTGTGTTAGAATAGAGTAATCTATACAATTATATAAAAAGGATTGGGATATATAACTTTTTTTTGGTGTCTCTTAATTCAATTGAAATTTATTTTGAAGTTCACACACCCTATACCATAATTGTTTTGAAATATAGATTTAATACTCTCTTCCTGTTTTTATTACATTCTCTGGAACCACTTCTCCATAATGCAACCCACTTCTTTCTCCACTCCCTTATTCAACTAACTTCTCTCTTTATTAACCTCTCTCCTTAACCATTTCTCAATAACCTTCTAGGCGAACATGGGGATGAATAGGACAAGTGCATCACAGGTGGAGTTAAAAATTCTGAACATGAACATGTGCAATTCTTTCACTCTTTTTTTTTTAATATTTTGGACATATTATATTATTTTTCAAATATCTATTTTATAAAGGTGAAGTTTTCATACATAATATTTAGTACTAATTACAATAATTTCCAAAAGTAATGAATACGAAACGTAAGCACTACGCTAGAATAATAAGGATAGAATAATAATAGGGATAGAATAATAATTTTATTAAATCTAACTCTTTCCCTTCCATTTTATGCTATCCCATTCTGCCCAATTTAGAAGGGAATTAAAATAGAGAGAGATGCTAGAATTGAGTGGAACAGACTCCATTCATCTTCCATCCACTATATCCAACTTTGACATATCCAATCAATGTAGAATATTCCACTCACTCCACTGATCCAAATATACACTAAGGTTATGTTTGGATTGGTGGAGTATGGTAGGGCAAAGAGGAATAAAATTGAATATAATAGAGTGGAGTAGGATAGAGCATAGTAAAATAATTGGTCTGCTCCATTGTTTGGGTATTTTTTACTTCATTTCATTTATTCCAATTTAACATGAAGAATAGATAAAATTGAATGAAATAGAATATATTTATCTTCACTTCGTTCTATCTAAATTTGACAAATCCCGACACTGAGGCAAATTAAAATACTAATCCGCTGCCAACTCTACTCTGGAAAAATACCCTAAAAGGCTAAAACCATTGGCGAAGTATATTTAAGCCAAAAATATTTGCTGGGGAGGCTTTTTTTTTTAAAAAAAAATGTTTTTCTTGAACACAAGTTCGGTGGTACGCGTAGCGAAGGGGGGTCTTCCATAATAGTTCGGGTTCAAGATTTCTCTAGCTTGCGTGATTTCTCGTTAGCATATTCTCCTTCAGTAGAGCACTTTCTCTTCTAATTTCCGCCGGGGTGAGACGATGCAGTTACTGTCAGTCGACTCGACGGTCAGTTCTTTGCCATATTTCGTTGCTAAATAAATGTCTAGTTCGTTCCTCTCCTTTCATTCCATTTGATTTGATATGATATGAATTCCTCCATCATATATTGTCTGTTGTGATCTCGCAAGTGGTATTTGGGATATTTACCATGGATAACGAGGTGTTGGAATTCGATATTGGGCTGGGAGGAGGAGAGGGAGAATGTGAGGATGATGAGGGGGACATTGAACACCCTATGGCTATGGATGAGGTGGAACTGGCTGAGGCTGACGGACTCACTGGTGTTGGTGTTGGCGAAATATATATTCCTGCTGCGGGTACGGGTACGGGTGCGGGTGATCTCTTAGATCTTGAACCTTACGACGGCATGGAATTCGAGTCCGAGGAGGCTGCCAAGGCCTTCTATAATTCCTATGCTCGTCGTGTTGGGTTCAGTACTCGGGTCAGCTCATCCCGTCGTTCGAGGCGCGACGGAGCTATCATACAGAGGCAATTTGTCTGTGCAAAGGAGGGGTTCCGCAACTTGAATGAGAAACGCACCAAGGATAGAGAGATCAAGCGCCCTCGAACCATTACTAGAGTGGGATGCAAAGCGTCTTTGTCTGTCAAAACGCAAGACTCTGGCAAGTGGGTCGTCTCTGGCTTTGTCAGGGAACACAATCACGAATTGGTTCCCCCAGATCAGGTGCACTGCCTCCGCTCTCACAGACAAATATCAGGAGCTGCTAAGACGCTTATTGATACTTTACAGGCTGCTGGAATGGGACCTCGGAGAATTATGTCAGCACTCATCAAAGAGTATGGCGGGATTAGCAAAGTTGGGTTTACAGAGGTTGACTGTCGGAATTACATGAGGAATAATCGGCAGAGAAGTTTAGAGGGGGACATTCAACTTGTTCTGGATTACTTGAGACAAATGCATGCTGAAAACCCTAATTTCTTCTATGCCATGCAAGGTGACGAGGATCAGTCCATGAGCAATGTTTTCTGGGCTGATCCCAAGGCAAGGATGAATTATACATTTTTTGGTGATACTGTAACTTTTGACACTACGTATCGATCCAATAGGTATCGTTTACCCTTTGCTCCCTTTACGGGTGTAAATCATCATGGACAACCTGTACTCTTCGGTTGTGCTTTCCTAATAAATGAATCTGAAGCATCATTTGTGTGGCTTTTTAAGACATGGCTTATGGCTATGTCTGGACACCCTCCGGTGTCAATAACAACCGATCATGATTCTGTAATTCGGTCAGCCATACTGCAAGTATTCCCTGGGACCCGCCATCGTTTCTGCAAGTGGCACATCTTTAAAAAATGCCAGGAGAAGTTATCTCACATTTTCCTCAAACATCCAAATTTTGAAACTGAGTTTCACAAATGCATTAACTTGACTGAGTCCATTGAGGAATTTGAGTCTTGCTGGTCAGCACTAGTTGATCGATATGATCTAAGGGACCATGAATGGCTTCAAGCAATATATTCTGCCTGTAAGCAGTGGGTACCTGTATATTTGCGGGACACATTCTTTGCAGAAATGTCCATCACTCAGCGAAGTGATGGCATGAACTCATACTTTGATGGGTATGTAAATGCTTCAACCAATTTAAATCAGTTCTTTAAGCTGTATGAGAAAGCACTGGAAAGTCGCAATGAGAAAGAAGTGAGAGCAGATTATGACACAATGAATACTTTGCCAGTATTGAAGACACCATCTCCAATGGAGAAGCAAGCATCTGAGCTTTACACCAGAAAACTTTTCATGAGGTTCCAAGAGGAGTTAGTTGGGACACTAACATTCATGGCATCCAGAACTGAGGATGATGGGGAGGTCATTACATATCATGTAGCAAAATTTGGAGAGGACCATAAAGCATACTATGTTAAATTCAATGTTCTGGAGATGAAAGCGACTTGTAGTTGCCAAATGTTTGAATTTTCAGGCCTTCTTTGTAGACATGTTTTGGCAGTCTTTAGAGTAACCAATGTGCTTACTCTTCCATCTCATTATATATTGAAACGCTGGACAAAAAATGCCAAGAGCAATGTTACATTAGAAGAACATTCTTGTGATATATATACTTACTACTTGGAATCTCATACAGTTAGATATAATACCCTCAGACATGAGGCTTTTAAGTTTGTTGATGAAGGAGCAAAGTCTCCTGAAACTTGTGATGTTGCGATGGGTGCTTTACAAGAAGCTGCTAAAAGGGTTGCTCAGGCAATGCAAAATGAGGGAAGAATTTCCTTCAGCAATGGCAAAGTTAGGAATCACTTGCTGAATGATGTAAGTCATGCTAATTACAGAAGTGGATGCCAAGAAGAAATCTTGGGCCAGCATATGTCTGAGGTCAGAGTTCCATTTCATAGTTGTTCTTTTGCCCATTTTATGATGGCAATATTTACTGTGATTTAGTCTTTCATCCACCCTGTTAGAGATATAAAACAGATCTTCTAGCTTCAGGTAACAACTTAAGCTGTCAAGAGAGTTGTCTCTTGACATAGTATCAAATCTTCTAGGACCAAGTGGTTAGTAGTTTGGTCCTTGCTATCTTCATTCTTCTATGCAAAGTTGACCTTTAGCATCGGATAGAATGGGCATGTACTTTGTCCACACCTCAAACCCACACAACTCTTGCATTAAGGGGTATGTTAGAGGTATAAAACCAACCTTGAACATTTATGTAATAGCTCAAGCTTTTAGGGGAGTTGATCTTTGATTTACCCATTTAAGCTCTCAAAGTGAGACTTTATTCTTAACAGTTTTAACCATTTAATCACCTTCAGTTTTGCTGTAGTTATCGCAGATTCTCTATTTAATACAAGTCCTACTAATATATAATCATCAGATGGTTTTGTCCTTTTGCACGTTCTATAACTTCGGTATTCTTCTAACTATCAACCTCGGCATGTTTGAAGAGGATCTGAATATTCATTCGAGCAATACCTGTGAAGCACTCATCTTCACCCTTACTCTATGTAATTTATAGTCTAAATGGTGACTACCTTAGTCATATTGTTTAATATAGCCCCCAAAAAATTAATGTTGATTTCTAAATATTGTATGGAATTTAAATGTGTTTAGTGGATTGTTTACATTAAACTCCCTATTTAATCCATCAAAATTTGATTTTTGCAACATTTTTTGTTCTCCAAAGAACATTTACATCAATTGTAAAATGGAGTCCTCCAAGGATTAGGTTTACTTCAGTTAAGACTTAGTTAAGTATATTTGTGAATTGATGTCAATAATCTTTTGAAGACTAAACTGTTTGAACTCATCTTTCTAGAACCAACATGGTATTTTATTCGAGAGTTTTAGAGAAGGAAATGAATATCTTGATTGATTGAACAGAGCAGGCCGTTCCACTGATAAGTCCCTCAAGTATTTTGACTGTTTGGTCTTTCCTCTGTTTGGTAGCTAATTCATTAGTTTGACAGAATTATCTTAATTGTGGCTTTGAGATTTTTTCCCCATACATGCACGTTGTTGGATCTTGTTTACATGGGCAATTTTTTTTTTGATCTGGGCAAATAACAGAAAAGTTACATATATATCATCTGATAGTCATGAATCAATCCCCATTTGCATTGTTCGCTGGATGACTCTTTATGGAATTTTTTGTTTGGTCTTTTTGGTGAATGTTGGGTGTGTCCTAAAACCATGGATCAATTTCTCTTGACTAGTTTTGTTGGTTTTGGGGCAGAGAAAAGAGGCCAAATCCCTGTAGGAGTGTGTTTTCTTTATAGTTATTTGGTTATAGCGTAATTCTGGCATTTTTCATTGCAGACATTCAGATAAGCAGGTTTTGTGGGATAAGATAAGACACTTAGCATCTATTTGGTGTAAGGCACATGATTTTTTTAGAGGAATTTCCATCTCTAATATGATAAAATAATGGAAAGCTTTGATCTTTTGATGTTATATTTTGTTTTCTTTTGGCTTTGAGGATCTTTTGTCCTCTTCACTATGTATTATTCTTCTTTTCTTCTCTTTTTGTTAATAAAATTTCTTCTTTTATCCACAAAAAAAAAAAAAAAAAATCATCTCATAATCTTTCTAGAGTTCGGTCTTTATTGTGAATCTTTTTGAATTTAACCCTTCCAAAGTAAATAGATTGGTAAAGTGAGAGATTAATCACTCTTGGACTATTTAGTGGAGTTCACTCACAATGAAAGCTACATATCCAAGGGTAATTAACCATTATGATTTCCTAATTACATACCCATTAACTAGATATCAACTGATACCTACTTTAGTTCAAAATTTTGTAAGCTTTCCTCCCTAGATTCTACCAGTTGTTGGGGCAGAAACATATGATACTGATTTACTTTCTTGTGAAACGTCTCAGATAGTGCTTTCTGGTCCATTTTTCTTGCATGCATTTGGCTGAGGAAGGTTAAATATTTTACTGACATAGAAAGAGATTGAGCAACTTTGTTACATTTTACATTTTAGTCTCCGTTTCTTTTCATTTTTCTTATTTTACTGACACGTCCCTCTGGATGTATGTTTTTCCCATTTCTTTATAATATTATATTCATCTCATAAAAAAAATGCATTTCCTGTTAACAGATTTGATCTCATCATTGGTTGGAAATGCATTATCATTCATGCTTTTATTTTAACTTCGTTGCTTTAAATCCTGCAGGATGATATGGACAAGAATATTAGAGAACTTATGAATGAGCTTGAGTGTGCTAATCGGAAGTGTGAAATTTACCGGTCCAACCTGCTCTCACTTTTGAAAGCTGTTGAGGATCACAAGTTAGAATTGTCAATTAAGGTGGAAAACATCAAGATAAGCATTAAAGATGGCCTCTAAGGACTGTGGAGAAATAACTTAGATAGGAAACAAATATTTTCTTTTTGGGCAATCCAGTGCACTTTAATAAGAATAATATTAGGTGTACAATAAAATTGTACAATAAATATACACCATATATCTTATCACTATTGGATATGATGTGTGCTCTCCATTCATCTCACTTACTCATCACATCCAATGATAATAAAGTGTGTGGTATGCATTTGTTGTGTAATTTTATTGTTTCCATAATATTTCTCCTTTAATAATGCTGCCATGAATAGGCATTTTATCTGGTTTTTGTAGAATTTGTTAGTCTTGGTCTATTCGCCCTCTGTTATAAATATAGTCTCTGGTGTTCAATATATCAAAGTGAAACTTTCATAATTGAAATTGTTTAGAAGTTGTTATGCTTTTATACATGTATAAGGGGGGATATATTGTCGGTGGGTGCAAGTCTTTACCCCGTCAATAACATATTATATAAAATATATATATATATGGTAGAAAGAGGGGGCTAAACGCCCCCAGACAAAACAGAACCAACAATCACACAACCACCCCCACCCTTGGCAATGCAACACAGAATCATCACACAGAAAAAGGCTGCAAGATCACAGGGGGGGTAAGATTAGACAATGCACCCCAATAGAATGAGTATGCCTAAGAGAAGCAAGATGATCTGCCACCCTGTTTGCCTCCTGATTAAATATGGGTTAAAATAATCCTTAAATCCTACCAAGTAGACTTTTTACAAAGTTAAAATAAATAAAAATAAGGGTTTTATGATTGCACCCCAATAGAATGAGTATGCCTAAGAGAAGCAAGGTGATCTGCCACCCTGTTTGCCTCCTGATTAAATATGGGTTAAAATAATCCTTAAATCCTACCAAATAGATTTTTTACAAAGTTAAAATAAATAAAAATAAGGGTTTCATGATTACATTAACAAAAATAAGGATTTTGTAATTACATTTTTATTGATGTTTAATTTTATGAAATTTGGTACAAATAATTTTTATAATAGATAATTGTAAGTTATAACTTAATAGTTGAATCGGCAAAAAAATTATTTTATAGAAAGTTATTAAGGGTGTAACTTATGTTTTTGATCAAAATCAATCATTGTTTAAAAAATAAAATCGAACTGTGTTGGTATGATTGAATTGAGAACCAATCCCCTTCTATAGGCTCTGTTTTTCATTTTGCATTAATAATTAAAAAAAATTAACAATGGTTAGGTTTTGTTTTTTTTTTTTTTGCTTTTTTTTAACGCTATTAACCATAGGTGATTTAGAGTTAAAAATTAAAATTTTAACTTTAAGTGATAGGTCGTACCATTACATGACAAAATTATAGTGGAAAGAGTATAATTCTATGCAACAATCTATTACCACACAAGAATTTCTCACTTTGGGATAATGCTGATAGTCTATATATCATTTTAATATGGAAAAAAAAAAACAAAATTATTTTTCATTAGAGAGAAAAATAGGAGAACAGTTTTCATGGACGAGTAACATATATATAATTTTACACATTAAATTTCTTTATGAAAAATTGTACCCCAAATTTTCGGAGGAAGGCTGGAATGATAATCTTTATTGATATGGGGAATAATTTTTTGCTTTTTTTTTTTTTCCTTTTGAAGTTTAACTCCCCGAAGACCATGAATGAGCTTTGATGCATGGCCCATGGCTCATTTGTGATCACTATCAGGCTGTCCAATAGGAGAAGGCAGACTTCAACTCACACCATGAACATACTGAAAAAGCAGGCGCTTGGATTCGACCCCCAGAGGCCAGAGTAGGCCATCGAATACTATGGCAGGCAGTTCTTGGAAACAATAGGGAGTCATATTGGAAGACTGGGAGTAGACTTCAACACACCCCAACAATCCAGAGGAACGTTTGCATGCTTGTGTATAAAGAGATATTTTTACGAATTGTGATTATTCATATACTCAATTTTTATGTTTACAACACATCAGGTTCATCAGCACAATTGAGGGAGTTAGCCATGGAAGATTCTGATCTGCAAATAAATTTCTCATTTACATTATGGCACACAAAACCACCAAAAGGCCAAGAGTTTGGCAGCACAGGTGAGTAAATTAAGATGTGGCTATGCAATAGCTCGTACTTCAGCTCGTGAGAAAATGCTGACTGATATTCATTGATGTCTCTAATACAAGATATGACACGACTAAAAACTCATTCCATTATAATTGAACCTACAGATGAACGGAAGATATTACTCAGGGCAAGTTGAACTTCTCCAGAGGTATGTTCACTCCTCACGAGATCTACCAACAAGTGAAAGAAGCGAGGAATATATCTCCTGAATGAATCCCTTTTCAGACCACCCAACCCTTGCAATGCACAGATGACTAGAGATGTCCTAGCAGCTATTTCCTCCTTTTTTGCTGAGCTCAGAGGAAGTTTTCGATGTGGCACTGGCTGGGTATCTGATTTATAGCAAGCGGATACAGAACCAGCACAGTTTAGGTATATGTCCAATATATTTTCACATACAGCAACAAACTCCGGCTCTATATCTATCTCATCATGCACAAAACGATCATGGACTAGTAAATTTTGAAGAAAGTTGAGGTGACTCTGGAAGGACTCATTTTCAAAATGAACCATGGGTGGGCCAGAAAGTTCTAGGATGGAGCAAGCTTTCTGCAACTTCTTCAGCACGATTGACTCGCAGTTCAGTTGGCGAGCATGCAAAGAAATAGATGAATATAATGCAACAAGGGCTTGATGTTGGCTACCGATAACGACCGGTGGTGCATTTTATACAAATCAGTTACAACCTGTGATCAGAACATGAAAAGATAAACTCACTCAGGTGAAACCTAAGAAGTAATTAATTTTACAAGAACTTCAGGTATGAGAAATGTTGACATCAAATTCTGAACCTAAGTAATAGTTGGAAAGCAATTTGAAAGAAAGACTTGCACACGTAAAACAGAAGAATCGAAAGTCCAAATTCTTCCACCTAAGCTGATAGATGGATTAAAAGTTTCTTTCTGTGTTTTTGATAAAAGGAAGACACTCACCAAGGCAGGATATAAAAACAATAAAGAACAAAGGAAAACATTACTGAAGCAAAACTACCCAATCCCTTGCATATTTGAAACAAAGCATCCTTTAAACAGACCATGTGCTAAACTAGTTAGAAGCCAATCACCCAATCTTATCCCAAATCAGCTGATGATCCAAAGAAATCTCCTTAAATATGTAGAGTTATGTTCCAACCAAAAGCAAAAACTGTCGTGATAGACTGCAGATTGCCACAAAACTCAGCTGTACTACCAAAACCATTAAAGCTACTCATAAAGAAATTGGTCAAAGAATCCAGGGCACCCCAACATAACAGAATCACAGAAAGGAACAGCAGCTGAAAAATGTATGAACAGATGAAGGACTGAATCTCATTGTGCACCATACATAAGAAGCACACATTATGTGAAATAGCTTTATGTGACCTATGAATTTGCTACATGTCATTGGCATTAATTCTATTAAGCACTACAATCTGAATAAAAGACCTGCCCTTGGAGCGAGCTTTGATTTAAAGAGATTTACGAATATAAAACAGCATTATACAAGCAACAAGCTAGGAATTGGAAAAAATTATGTGCACGGCAAGGATCAAGAAACCAAATCCATTTTCATAGTAATGTTTCCTTCTAGTTCTAATAAAAGTGATGAGCCTTTTACATTTATTCATTATGATGTTTGGCTCTGTACACCAACTCCCCCACCCGAGCCCCACCCTCCGAAAAAAGCCCAATACTTCAGTTGTTCAGCTTTATCACATGATTCAGACACACTTTGGAAAACAAAATAAATGTTAGTGTTAAGATAGTGGTAAATAATGTGTGAATCAACATCTATTTAAATTTGATAAAGAGCATTGTACCATTCATTAACTTGTATGTAGTGGTACTCCACAGCAAATCAATGTTGCACAAAGCCCAAAAAAGGGGGAAAAAAAGGATTCTCAGTTATATGGGGTCATTTGGGCTTGATTGTTCCAAAGAGTTGTTCCTACCTCATTTTTGTTCTGAGCACTGCCTATTCGATTGATCAGTTACCATCCTATGTCCTTAGTATTGTAAGCCCTGTCCAACTTATGACGTCTCACTTTCCTTCTACTTCTATTATGTAGAGTCTCAAGTCTTCGTTTTATGGCCTTTGTCTGTGTGCAATGCCAGCATTGCGACAAACTTGATCTAAGAACAGTTAAACATGCTTTCTTAGGCTACGCCCCCAGCAAGAAGGGGTACAAATGTTTTTGCCCATCTAATAAACATTTCTTTGTTTCCATGGATGTCACTTTTTGTTGGAATTATTGGGAATAATGGAATTAGCATATGTAGTTAATGAGGTTCATATATCATAGATAGCGACATTGGAAATAGTTCAAACCTATTATGACAGCCAGTATTTTAAATGGGAATAGCAATTAAAATATAGATATAATCTCATGTATATATATTCCCCTTTCATGTTGAATAAAGATTATTAGTAAAATTCAGTCACCCCAACTTCTGATTTCTCCCTCTTCAAGTTGCTATTAGAGTGGGTTTCGGCCCAGCTCTAGTTTTGTTCCTAATCATTGTGCCCACTACCTAGTGACAGATTCTCCTTGCCGCACATCTTACCGGCAGTCCTATCCTTTATCGTGCATCCTACCGGCAACCCGTCACTTTTTTCAGTGATTGTCACTATTTCTGGCAACTATTCGCCTCATTATTTTTTGAGACAGCCACTGGAACGTTATTCCTTAGCCTCAATCGGCTAGACCCAGAAGCCATGCCGCCATTGGAGTCTACATGTGCTGCCATGCACTGCTGCAAATTCCTAGCACTGTTCATAATCGTCAAAGCGTGAGGATGCGTCCAGCCACCATTTCCGCCACTGTCTAACTCACCACAGTCTCTACATTCCAGATCTGCTCTTATTTTTCCAGTTGGAACTCCCCTGCATCCTGTTTCAGACGTTTGAGCTACTGTTTGAGGGTTTTGGGCTTGTTTTATCTAAAATTGGTATGACTGTCCCTATCACAAGCTCTTTAGAAATTCAGTTTAAAAGTTTAGCCTCCCTCAGTCACTTTTCCTTATCCATGTTCCAAAGGGGAAATTATTATACCATTGATGAAATAGAAAAGACTAATTTGCACACAATCACAATGACGCTAATTGAAGAAGAGAGAATGAGAGATCCAAGAGAAAGAATCAATGGGGTAGCAATAAAAAAGGAATTTCAACTTGGTTCATGTGAGAAATAGATGAAAGTGGCCAGCAGACGTCGTAATAAAGCCCCAAAAAAGGAGAATGGGAAAACAAGGGGAAAAAAAATGAGAAAAGAAAAGGACCTAATATGTGGATGCAATTAAATCCAATTCTCGGAAATCTGGTGCTCACATTTTAGATGTTCTGTTATCATGCTTTCATGCTTTTATGTTTAGTATATAAAGGGCAAGAAATTAACCTGTAAAATGAGTAGCTCCATAGCAATATGATTCTTCATTCTTGACACAACATATGTAGCTGTTTGCAAATTGTCATCATCAAACTCATCATTTGTTAGTTCATGATCAGAAGACCACTCCGTATCAGCACAGGAATCTGAAACTGAAATATTGGGTACCCCAATATTATCCATGGTTCTCAAGACCTTCATGAATCCAGGCACTGCTGACGTAGCTGCATCTTTCAAACATAGAAAGATCTCTTTCCATTCTTCTTCTGAAAGCCTGCTGCCTATGTCACTTGTGAGACGCACTAATCCAGCAACTCCAGTACTAGCTGGACCCTGAACAGGACTTCTAATGAACCCTGTAAGTACTGAAACGACACCAGGCAGCTGAGATCTCACCATATCAAAAAAGGTGACAAACAAATCTATTAAAGACTCTGCAGCTACTGAAGAAGTCTCAGAGTCCCATGTGCTTCCTTCTGGATGTACAGAGACTGAAGTAGCTGAACAATTGCCCTCTTGTAGATTTATATCTCTCTTCCTGAACCCAAGTTATATATGGGGAAAATAACAGAGCAGAAAATGCTATTCCAAAATGTCCGTGAGAATAAATGACCATGATCCTTCAGAATGTTAAAAAGCACCTCCAGAGAACTCTTTCTGATAGCTGATCTTGGATCAGATGTTAGTTTTGACAACCCTGCAATGAAAATATTAACTTCAAAACCGGCGTAAAAGGTACAAGACTTAGGGAAATAAAGCCCTCGCTTATCCTAATGCTTAAATATTTGGTTTATCTCACTTATGCATAAATTGTGGTCAAATCACTATCATATTTTCTTTTTCAGCACTGACTAGTAGCTGAAGATATTAGCCTTATCGTCCATCAGGCATGGTGGCATGGCACTGTACTAAATATCCTAGGACAGAGCATCTAAAGGCATATTACCTGATAGCAAAGGATTCCAAAAGGATACATGATCATCTTTATCAGTTAAAGACTGTACATCTGAAACACCATTTGCTACTTCAACAGATAAGCTATCAACACTGCCCTTCTTGTTGCAAACAAGTCCTCCGTCAGCAAGTCTGACGGCACAGAAACGAAGAAATGCAATTGCATTGAGGCTAATATCACTATTGAATCGGCTATTTGTAAATGTCAAAAGGCAACGAACACAATCAGTGAAAGTCGTTGTTTCTGTCTCAGTAATATAAGGGAAAAATTCACGCACAATTTTCTCCATTGTTTCAAATGCTAACAATACGATATTCTTCTGCTCATCAGCTGCAGCAGCTGTAAAAACCTGAGAATAAAAAACATTGAATTAAAAGGCAAAGTTTCTACATGGTCTCAGTTTTTAAATTCTTTGAAAATAATATACACAGTTCCCTGTTGTTTTAGTTTTCTTTAGGAGGGAAGGGATACATTTATGAACCCCATATTGTAACATGGAATCAGAGGGTCACTTAATAAATGTCATTACATTCACAATTCGCTGGGATACAAAAACTTTTGTATTCATTTCTTTTTAAACAAGTTGTTTTAAAGGAAAAAAAGTTAGATTAATAATGCGAGCATTAAGATTGACACCTAGAAGACCATGGGTATGGGATTTTGACTTTCTAAGTTGCAAAGAAAATGGGAATATGAGATGTTCCGATGTTCATGAATATAAAACCAAGGAGAAAAAAATAAGACTACAGAATATTTTTAGCTTCAACACATTCCAACATTCTCAAATGCCTTTTACGTGTAATTAATGAAATGTAATCTTTTTTCTCCTCTTGAAATGGATCACAAAGCAAGTTAACCTTCCCAATATGTTTTTGGTTTGTCAATAAACAGAACCAATTCAGCAAAATACCAGACAAATCTAGACTAGGTTTTCTACCTGTCATGAACTATCTCATCCAAAAAGTTTATGTGTAGAGGCACATGAAAAACTATATGTCTAAGAAGCCTCCTCATGCCTAATGCTACTTTGTGTTGAGATTTAAGGTCTTTTTTTTTAATAGAATAATGGGGTTAACAAGGATTGAATGGTCATAGGAGCGCCTGATATCATGTCATGAACCATCTTTCTTAAAAACTTAAACTATCAAGTAAAGACACATAAATGGTTTGATATATAACACTACCAAATAATTTGAAAACAAAACAAAAGGGGAGAGGAGAGAAAAAGAGAGGGGGAGGGGGAAGCTAACTTAAACATACCATAAAAACACTTTTCCAGCCAGACTTCACGTTACTGACACGGCTAAGGACCATCTGTGAAATACAACGAACTATTAATTCTCTAATTTCTGCAGAATTGCTTTTCTGCATAACAATCACAAATGGTCTAAGAAATTCATTCTGGAAGTTATAATTAGCCAGCTCCTCCCGCTCCAAAAATTTCATTGCAAGTTGTCGCAGTGAGTCCATTGCAAATATTGCAACTGATAAGTTGTCTAACAATCCAACTGACACAAAGAAATCTGATAGAACATTCCATATGCGACCATACTAATCTGATGCGGTTCATATTATAGTGCCTGCAAATGTAACCATGTTCTAGTCATGACTTCTAAAGCAAGTTGATCTGTCATCAGAATTTTAATCAAAATTGTGCTATAGATCAACTCCAAAACACCAAGTAAAAGCTAAGATACATGTTTAGAACTTGTAAATCAATCCCTTTCTTGAGGTCTAATAAAATCGACAAAAAAGCCCTTTTCCTGGAAAATGACAATCCCTTCATTTCATAATAATAAGTTTAACAACCAACATAAATATGTATTGTTAGAGATATAATAATATTCTACCAAAAATGGTTGATCACAATGAAAGTAGACTACGACCTAGGGGTTTGAATTTTAGAGACCTACTCTTTGGAAGGTTTTACCTAAACAACACTCTTGGATTAGATTGCCCAAGCATTTTCTATATCATTCCCTTACATTCAACCTCTTTCCTCCTTGATAAACCCATTTGAAAGTCCAAAGCTTCTAAGTTCAGGTGACAGTTGTGCTTAACAGAATTAATACCAATGAAATGTAGGTATCTTTTGTGAAATACTTTGTATGGTATCTTTGGTGAGGGTTGGGTGTGCCTTGCCACCTCAGTTAATTTCCAATTGATGAGTTTTATTGGATTTGGGGAGAAGAAAGCAAAAATCCTTGCGATAATGTTGCATATATGCCATGACTTGGAATATTTGGTTGAAATGTAATTCACACACCTTCAATGATTGATTTTTAGACAAGCAAGTTTTGTGGGATAAGATTAGGCATTTAGTCACTATTTGGTGTAGAGCACGTAGTCTTTCTAGAGGACATTCACTCTCATATGTGTTGAGAGATAGGAAAGCTATGCTTCATTGATAGTTTTTCTCTAGCTAGTTTTGGGTCTTGTATAGAGGATCTCTTGTCCTCCTATCTTCTTTGTCAATACAACTCTTCTTTTATTAAAAAAAGAAAAAGAAATGGAAGAAGGAGAAGATATATAACTATTCTTGAACCTCTAGTCAATAGCTTAGTTTGGGAAACAAGGCTATGATCATTGCATTAGAGATTCTATAATCAAGTACTCAAGAGTCACCCCCATTTTTCTAGTTAAAGTAAATTAGGCGGTGTTGTGAAGAATCTTAATAGTGCATTGGACATGTAAAACCATTCTTGAGCATCAGCCTAATAATTGCTTAAGCTTTCGGAATTGCAAGCCCTTGACATATAATGCTTTATTTTTAAAGTTAAAAGAAGATAAAGTGAGCTAAAGCAACATCACTTCTTAGAAAATGCAAGCATCATTATGTATACTCTTCTTTCAAACATGTCACTGCTGTAGAGTGTTTTAGTATACTAGTCTAGGCAGCTGTTGTTGTGTACAGTTACACAACAGAATTATGATTGTGCTATAGAGTTGCTGCCTACAGCTGAGCCAGCAACTGTTAAATGCTGTTATAGGTGGTAATGAGGACAAGGTTTGACAACCTTAGCATTGTGACATTATCTTACAATCCGGTTTTGCACTCTAGAGCCAAGCACATTGAGCTCAATCACCCCTTTGTCAGGGTACAAGATGATGAAACCAAAGTAGTTGCAGAAGGAGTTGGGCTCTCCATACTCTCCCTATCATTAAGGTTCCTAAAAAGAGTGAACCTTCCAAGAACTATTAATCCTGTATAGAATGAATGTTTCAGATGGAAGAATCATGCGAAGAAGAAAGATGATAGAGGAGAGGAAATGCCCCTGTTAAAGGAATACACCTGAGTCTTTTAAACTACATGTACCCTGATTTAATCTGCACCATAATGAATTAGTGATAAATTTCAAGTGCTTGGGATAGTTGCAAACTGCTTTCAAAGAAGAAATCCCAGTAACTTGAGTCCTCTAGACTATATGTACTCTGATTTAATATGAGCCATAATGAAGTAGTTTCAAGAGGAAATGCCATAGCCATGCATCTGCCAAATTCCTAAAATGCCCCATTGATGAGAGCATTGGGAGAACCAAACCACAAAAGCTAGCCATCGTGATTGGATAGCTGAAGGCCTTATATAACCCCTACTAGAATCCCATATTTCCAATATGGGACTTAAGTTCCATACCTTGCAAGTGGATCCTAACATCCCACTAAAGTCACATGCCTTGCAAGTGGATCTTGACATCCAACCATGTCTGCAGCCCAAGCGCCCAAACGGGTTGGCTGTGCACTAGCTCCTTGATTAGTGCTAGGCAAACATAGCAATGCTGACATCACCACCTGAATCGCTTGATTGTAGCTGAGAGACATGGTCAAAGGCTCTTACACCAGTTGGTAAGAACCTTGGGATAACCACACCACAAAAGCAAGGCATTTGATTGGAGAGCCCAACGCCTCACTGGAATTCCATACTTCTAATGTGGGACTTAAGTCTTATACCTTGCAATTGGATCCTAACACCCACCTTCCTCTTCTTCTTAGGTAGTTAGTCCTTAGATGCTTTGGATGCCAAGAAGATGATGGTCACAAAAAATTCCTTTCTTTTGAATGTTTATTTTAAAGTAACATACCGACAAAAGAGGATCTCTATGGAACAAGGGAGCATTGAGATTGAACAGACCAACAACCCTAACCTTCAATCTATCAGCTTATTAAGTCTCCAAGTCACATTCATATAATTACTGTGGACAATAAAGGCACAGATTTCATGTAGTAGGGCAAAGCATTATTTTGTGATTGGCATACGACATCTTGACATAGTGGTTATGCATGACCCATCCATGTTGAATGCTTTTACATAAGCCTAATGAATTGATAAAGTCAACATCATATTGAATATGAGGATGTGGAAATAACGGTATAATTCATATTTTCATAACCTAGGACACTTCATATTCCTAAAATCTTAGAACTGAAAAATGGAAAAACCCATTAAACAAAATTGCGAATGAGAAATTTAAAACCGATGGGCCTTAAAACCATGTGTATAAGAGAAGTAAAAAGATGGAAATGGGCTGGAAGGAATTGGTTCAAGTGAAGTGATGCAGGCTACAAAGGAAGAAACAAGAAGGTTGCAAAGGGTGAGGGGGTTGATGGGGTCAGAAATGAGCATAACAGAATGCCCAATTGACAAGACATTGGAGAGGAAAAACACACCATGACAAGGGAGGGTGAGTGTGATGGAGAGGCAAAACAGAATTTTGTAACAAATTGGTGGCTGAAGCCAGGAAAGGCAGAGTTTGTGTATCAGCTCTGATTGTTTTCTCTTCTTTAAGCATTTCTGCTTTCTTTCTAATTCAGTGTCTGTGTTTATTATTTAGTGAGCAGTATTTTTCCTTGTAAGGAGCTTGCCTCATGAAGTTCTATTTTTCAGTATATCAAGATAGTTTGTATTCACTTATCAAGCTCCATCTCATATCAGGAAAAATATTACTTAAGAGGACTAAATATTGCATAAAGAGTATGTCTATACTGTATAAGGAGAAACCAACTAGAGCAATTCCACTATTATATAAAAGAAACTTACGCAACTTCTACTATTTTAGTGAGGCCAAAAACACGGGGGTCTGCTGGAGATTGCAACTCTGAGATGGAAACTTTACAAAGTGCTTTCACAAAAGCTACTATTGCTTCCCCATTCAACCGTTGACTATGAGCAAACACGTGGTTCAATTCGAAGTTTCCAATCTGGTCCAGTAGATTCAAGTTTGAAATGAAATTATTAATTTGTTCTGGTGTTACTAGTGAAGAAGCATTGACCCCAACACTTGTGCTGTCATATGAACTACCACGAACAACAGCCACCATTGCCGGATTTTGGAGAGTTCCTTTCTTAAAAGAAGAGAAACCTAATGTCTTTGGGGCTTTTTCCTCTGTTTCAAAATTAGATGAAGTGAAGAAGGTTGCGTACACTGTGGGCGCCCTCTCCTAACAGTTGCAAATGCTCAATGCGGGAGAGGCAAGTTAATATGTGTTCCCATGCTTCATGCAGAAAATCCCCATCTTCAATAGCAATTGATATTATTGTCTGCAAATAATTAAGATGCAGAAGATATTACCATGACATATGCATCAAAGTAAATGGATCATTGACATGGTAAATGCAAAAAAAGAAGTATCAGTCACATTCTGTTTTCATACAATAAGATTATTCAAATCAAAGTGGCACAAAGAAAAACATTATGGCATAAGAGATTGCCATTGTACATGCAGAAGGAGAATACGCATACAGAGAATTTGATTCATTCTTTAATCCGCTGTACCTTGGAAAGTGTCTGGTGAATCAAACTTAGTTTAAATGATAGCCAAATTAAGGAGCATTTACCTTGACAGCATCAACATTTTTCTGTTTCATATCTGCAGCACAGTGCAGGTAAGTAAATTTGGCAGCAGATGTAACAAAAGCATCCCTTTGAGTCTGCATGCCCATCACAGCAGTAACGTGCACAGCATGTCGAAATCCTTGTAAGCACTGGAGAAGTAGCTAGCCTGTCATCACTCTGGTCAAGTGTTACACTGAATGCAGCTAGCATAGGCCCCCAACAGACTTCCACCATAAACCTCAAGATAGCCACATCCGTGACAACATTATAAGCTGATCTGCAATAACAGGGTAAATATAATGTGTAACAACAGAAATGTGTGGGATGCATATCACTCCACTTGCATAAGTAGTCCAGCAGATAGCTAGAAGAGCAGAAAATGCACATACTGACAGTATGTATGATGTAAAGCCAGTGCACAATCTTAAAGAAGTTTTATAGAAAAGCTCTCACTGAAAGAGACCAAGGTAGCATAGACAGACAAAAATCCATGTAAATCAAAGAAAAACACACTCTAAATAGATAGAGTCTAGTAGGACTAGCTTTACACTGGCAGAAAAAAAAAAAAGATATTCCAAAAGTGCAAAATTTAATGTCTTGGCTTACTCTGATTTTCCGGAATTTGATTTAAATTGGTCCTGAATATGCCGAATGAGAAGCCCATTTGCTCCCACCGCTTTTTCCTCATTCTGCTTCCAGTTTACGAGATTAAGTATACCATCCAATCCCAGCAATCTATTAAAGCTATTTGCCTGTTTACTTTGAGGTGCAGAAGAATCAGCATTCATCTTAATTTCATTTTTAACAATTTGGTCATAAAGGGCCCCAAGATATTCTTTTTCTGGTAAATCCTTTCCATCATCTATTCCCCGATTGTTTCGGATAAAATCAGCCTTTGTCATCTGGAAGGCCATCAATACAATATATAAAGCACAAAGTCCAGGTCAATCCCATATTCAGAACTGTAGGATCAAAAATAGGTATCGGATTTTACCATGTCAATTGTGTAGTAGAATTATAGACAGTCAAATTTAGTCAAAGTCATTTACAGAAGGCTAATAAACACAATTGTTCAGCATGTTCCAGGAGTTCCTCAACAAAAACACTGTAATTCACCATAATTGCCACCCACCCAGATCCGAAGAGGAAAAAATGGTAAGAAGAAACAGTTGATATTTTCAAGGTTCTATTCAGAATAAATTTGTGTAAATCACATTGCCTTCATATAATAATTTCCATGATAAACATTATTATATTCAATATTCATCAGCAAAATAATTTGGAGAAGGTTGGAACCACTGCACAAAATTCAGTTAAGCCTAATAGAAATGTAAACACACCTAAAGTGGACAACAAGAAAGGTCACAATGTTTGACATAAAATAAAAGATTCAACAACGCCAAACCTTATCTTTCACCATATTATTATGAGCATCTGTATTAAGCATTATCACAGAGTAAGCAAGCACGTAGGCAGTATCTGCACTGCTGAAAGAACTAGGTTGCATTTACAATAGCGCCAGCAAACTTCTCCATGATGCGATCAATTTTCTGTGCCTCACCAGGCAGCCTGAAGCCCCAAGAAAACCGTGATAGCTTCACTAAAATCCATCCCCTTAAAGTTAAAGGAATCAACATAAGCATGCATTACTTTTAGAGAAAACTCCTCCCTTTCCCCCAAATAGTCACCGATCTTGGTCTCATCAAGACCAGCAGTATTCTTCAGGAAAAAGCCACATCTTCTGGAGAACTACCAATTTTTTTGTTGCTTGTCAAAAATTCAATACCCTTGGAAGGTTTTCTATTAAAAAGTGATATACCTTTCTGCATTAACCCATAAAAAAGTATCAGCACAGAAGATGCAAATTTTAAGAAAAATGAAGGATGAGAGCAGGGACAGAGGTAGTAAAAATAATTCTACAAACAAATACAGGAATGTCTGTACATAAAATCAAGCAGTCACCACTTGATGCTATGCAATTATAAAAATATATTTTAGCATAACAATTTGTCTTCCTCTAAGCCAACCTGAAGTTCAATTTTATATGCCCGACGCTGCTCTAGTGCAGCAGCATCTGAAAATTCAGAATTTACATCAGGATGTAGCTCATGGTCAGAAGCATTTCCTTCTTCTCCATTTAGTATTAGATGATTTTCTGGCGTGGCTAATGCTCTCAGAGATCTTTGGTAGATATAAATCTCCTATCCTTATTTGCTGGTCCATCCAAGCCCCCATTGATTTAATGATGCTGACTACATTTCACAGATTCATGCCGGAAAGTAATATCCTGTGCTGGAGACAAAGCTGTGGTTGAGCCTGTAGGTGGCCCCAAAGCAGTTTTCAGAAGGCCATTGACAATCCTGCAAATATCTGATGGAATTATGAGAGCTTAAATACTAAAAGAAGATTTAAGAAATCAAATGAATATGAATAAATGTTTTCTAGATTCATAATGCAGGCACTGAATAGGCTTTAGTTGTCGGAATGAGACAGTGCTCCAAATATGACATGCAAGCAAACTTCTCAACAAAACACACAAGGAAACTGATTTTGAACCCAAGACCCATGTTATGGCTTCCAACCACAACATTCTCCTTCTTCTCCAATTAAATCAAGTATTAATAAGACCTAATGTCTAGTCTTGCTAATCCTAGAAAAGAAAAAGCTATTCCAACTAACCACTAACCAAAACTTAACCCGGCAAAACCCAAACAAAATACTAGCAAAGTGCTAGCAATGTCTGTTCTTGAAAAGAGACTGATATCAAGGTATAACAATAGCAAAATATTACATAAGCATGATACCTTTCAAATATGTTTGAAGCATCCACATCACAATCATAGTTGACAAAATGTCAATAATAATCTGGGGATCTTGACATATTTTGTCCAATAAGTTGAGGACAGTCATTTTCTGTAGAAAGCTGGGCTGAAGAACATTCTCAAGAACCCGGAGAATAAGCATTGAAAACATCCCAATTTCCTTTTTCAGCCCTGATCTGAATTTTGATAACAAGTTCATGAAAATTGAACACTGAAGCTGGAAAATGGCCATTGCTGAGAGGGCACTGTTCTTTAATAATGACAAGCAAAGATACTGCTTGATGGCATTGAGAAACCTGTGCGATGTAAAAGCAAATATGGGTATCAAGAAAATACCAAACACACCCAAAAAATAGCAAGTCACTTGAAGTAGACATTAGTAGAATACTAAACAGAAAGCCATAAAGATAAGCCCATCTTGTAACAAGTTTAAGGGCAAAGAGATTTCTTATTGATACAAGCCCTTCACTCCAACTAAACACACAAACAGCATTTTTCAGCAAAATTTTAACATCCTCCTTTTTACCAAATCATTTGAAGATCGTTTCAAGAAAAGTATTGGCCTTACAATGTAAGGTTATCAACAATCAACGTGCAACAAGATGTTTGTCTTAATCTTGTTAAGAAAGGACATATGGACACTTTGAATAACCCTTGACATTCAAATGGACTAACAATAAAACATGCCAGAAGAATTCAAAGCTCAAACTCAAGTAATAGCAACAACGGGAGTGTATTTCAGTTGTTTCACCATCATCAAATTTCTACAAAAGTGAAAGTCCTAATTTAAAGAAGCCCATGCATATAATTAAAGTTCATAATGGGTGAATTACGCAAAGCATAGAGACAATACAATTACATTAAATAAATACTGTTTGTAATGTAAGTGAGAAGCACGTATGATACGGTTGATACCACTTGCCTCTCATTCACGCGCCATATTGAGTTGCCATTATCCATGACTACCTTAAGGAGCTCCAAGGACAAAATTTTCCCTCTCAAGAGGATACGATCGTCAGGATGCTGTTGAGATGAAAATTTCATGGACAATTTGCACAAATTTTTGAAAAGAAGGAAACCATCCTCCCTTATTTTACTTTCCCAGCTGCTGCTTCAGTATCGAAATGGTCGTTACCTGTTTCATCCACGGCTTTGGACGATCGTGCAAATACATCCTGCACTTCAGGGGCAGGTGATATAGAAGATAGCTTGAGAGGAACACCCTCACTGGCCTCCATTACCTCATTGATGAAAACTTGGGAAAAATGTATGGAATTGCCCTCGTTCAAATTCTTATCCGTAAATTCCAACAGTTCACTGACAGACACTTTCTTAACGGGGACATCCATGCAGTCATCCTCGACTCTGGCAAAAACAATGGTCATGATCTGGGCCAGAACTGACTTAGCGCAGATCTGATTGGTGCCGTTGACACCCCCGAGGTACACGTTATAACAAGTTCTCACAATTTGAATCAGACAATCTGCCCGGATCAAAATGCAGGGGGATCGTACAGCTGAAAGCAAGACTCTGAGCACGCCCAGCTCAATTGCCTCCTCACCAAGGCCGCCGGACCTACAGATGGCATCGATAATGTTGAAGACAATGCCGGACTGTGAACCAGTCGAACTATCGGGGCGATCAATCTCGCCGCGGACAAGGCCAAGAGAGAACAATTTAAAGGTGCACTCAAGGGCAGGCTCGACAACCTTGGCGTAGGCGGAGTCAAGCGCAAGAAAGATAGGTTGAAGAATATATTCGGCATCTGGGGAGGAGAGACCTGAAAGAGGGGATTGGGTGTCGCCAGAGGTCGATTCCGACTCAGACAAGGATTCCAGCTTGTCCAGAGTGGATTTGCAGGCGGAGACGAGGTGAGAGTGCTTACGCCAGGCGGCGTTCTTGATGATCTTGTCGAGTGATGGTCCGAGGAGTCGGCCACACCGGGAGGGACCTCCAAGGGATTGCGATGCGGACATTTTCTTTCAGTGATGAAAAATACAACGGCAAGGATTCGATCATAGAATTTGCTCGCATTTACTGATCTATGTGAACGGGGAACGGAGGAGAATTCTGGTTACGTCCGTTCAAGGATTCATTCTCTCCTTTGGCCGGAGATTTTAGAATTGCTATTGTGCATGAAGCACAAATATAAGCATCACTTCGCATTGCCTGGCTGAGAGCCTCTGACTCCTGAGCCTACGGTTGCGTGCGTAGGGGATTTTTTTATTTAAAAGTCGAACAAAATAAGTGCGTAATCGTTTTGGTGGCCCAAATCTGAACCAGCCCATTTTTTTACCAGGAGAAAAACTGACGAGCCAATTTAGCTACTAATAATTTGATCAAAAGCAAACTCTCTCTCAATCAAAAAAAAAAAAAATGCTCTCTTTCTACTTGACCATAAAATAATAAGTAAATTACATTCATCTCTTTTAAAATTTATGAAAACATAACTCACATCCCTTTTAATTATTTAGCTTACACCCATATCCTCTTTGCTTATCAAATTTAAATATTTATATTATAATCACACTATTCATTCCAGAACACAGTTAATAAACTTAAAAAATAATACTTTTATGATATTAACTATTTTTAATTAATAAAATTATAAAAACTTATTTACCCACTCTGTTAAGTTTAAGGGTATTTTTATAATTTTATTAATTAGGAATAGTTAATATCATAAAAATATCATTCTCATGTTTTTACTAACAATATTTTAAACGGTAAGTCATGATCAGTAATATAAATACTTAAGATTTAACAAACAGATGAGCTGTGAAGGTAAGGTAGATAACTAGAGGGAATGTAAGTTTTCACAAACCATAAGGGAAGTAAGTATAATTTGCATTAAAACAATTGTCTCTTTCTATGTATACTATTGTAGAATGCTATATTGGTATATAAGATTATATATATAAAATAAAATATTAATTAATAATAAAGTAAACAACATTATCAAATTGCAGTGAAAAGAAATAATAAATATTATTAGATAAATTAAAAATTAATTTACATGCTACAACTCTATAGTGTAAAAATTAAGCAAATAAAATTGAGTGAAAATCAAGCATCTGAAAATACATAATATCAAATTAAATAAACCAAATTGTAATAAAATAGAGCATCATAAAAACATAGGAAAATAATATTATATATTTTTGTTACAAAATAATGTTATATGAGACAAATATGCAAAGTAAATTATAATTAAAAATAATTATATAGTATGTAAATCATCACTTGTGTAATGACATACCTGTTAATCTGTTTTGGGGCAAGGACCCCATTGTAAAAATATTTATGCAATGTATATGTCTAACATTACTTCTTAGCTAAGAAGTATGGACACATCGACTTGGTAATGTGTCCGTGTGTTAGACATATATTGAACATTAACACCCACACGACACATGTTGGACACGCTGTCAGATGCTGCCTAATTAAAAATTAATTTTTTGAGCTTGACATACCGAACACTACTCTAATTCATCATGACATGGATTAGATAAGCCATAGACATGCTTAAGTTGTTTTTTTTTCTTTAAAATTTTTAATACCAGCATGAGTCTAAAATTAACCCTAGTTATTTAGTTAAACCTGTGCTGTTGGGTTATTTTATTTTGAAAATTCTTTACTTGGTCAAAAAAAAAGAAGAATTAATTAGATAAAAATTATAGAAACACAACAAAAAAATTCAGACAAAAAAGAAAAAAATCATACAAAAAAATAGAAAATTATATATATATATATATATATATATATATATGTCTTGTTCATGTCTTGTAATTTTTGAGCTTTGGCTGTTCTGCCTCTCGTGGTCGTGTCTCGTGGTCCGCTGCAAGGTCATGTTTAATAGCTTCTTAGGTATCAATATTAATAGAAAAACAATGTTATGACTAATTTCTTTGTCATATCAAAACATGTTTACTTGTTTTAGGTCCAACTGTTGTCAGAAAAATACTTGTCCAATTTATATATCTAACATCACCTGTTAGAGCTAACCAAATAAAAAAAATCACATGTTAGGTATCAACATTAATAAAAAACATCATCTTATGAATAACTAATTTTGTTATATGAGAAAATGTTAACTTGCTATGTGTCACGACCCAATCTTAAGTCATGACTCCACAAGATTGCGCTAGATGAACTCATCTAACTTAGCAAGTCTAAAGATATGATCTCACTAAAATAAATATCAAACTTAAATACTTTAGCTACCGAAAATCCGGTAGCATCTCCCCTAAAAGCTAAGCAACCCATATATCAAGTTTAACCTGTTACACAATGTTGTATCATAATCTAGATTCATTAGCCAAGACATTCTAGTTATATACCTACTAAGGACTAGTTACACAAAAGCTCACGCTTAAACTCTTGTTCTAACGTGATAAATCAAAAATATTCAACCTATGTCTTATAGTTGCAAAATAGTAGAGTCAAAACCAAAAAGCCTCAATTGGCAAACAGACCTACCAAAAAGAATATCCTGGGCAAACAACAATCCCAAAAGCTTGCTATTTGGCTACCTAAAAATCTGGAGGAAAAAGGAAAGGGTGAGTCAAATAGACCCAGTGAAGACTATAAAGAAAGTGGGCAAGAATGAGAAATCAATCAACACACGAGCATTTAAAAAATGAAAGGGAGTAGCCTATAAATCATGCAAATTTATAAAACCAATTAATCAAAATAATAGTTCACAATTTCCATATTTCTTCTATAGTTTTAAAAGAAGTACCCTTTGAAATTTCATTTCAAAGTATAACCTCAAAATAGTTACTAAGTACACTATCTCGAGTTTTCACAATCCTTCATTCACACATAAAATCAACTTCAACATCAAATACTCAATTACTCATGAGGTTTACTTAAAAAACATATATCTTATTTGGGGAATAATCTCAACTCATCAATCACGGATTTATTATTTCTGATAAAGTTCTTTCAAATTTTATCTCATTGAGAGAAACTACATGATAGGCCATTACATCTCTTCACATTACGCATGCTGTAATGCTATTATATCTTTTCTCTATGGCTAGCGATATTGCCATTATATCTCTTCGCTATTATGAGCAGTGATGTCATTATAATGATTATAGAAAATTAAGCCTTGACACTAGCCACTACAAGCTATTAATATTAGAGTTTCTAACTTACTAGATTTATACTTAAAATACCAAACATATATTCATCCACCATTTTTGAGAGCTCACTAGTTATTAAGATAAACTTTAGAGTAACAAAAAAAATGGATAAGATTGAGATTAGAGACTTACCTCAAGCTTTAAAAAGCTAATTGGTATGAAGATTTAATGACAAGCTAAGGTCATAATGGAATTTGTGGATTAAGAAATAAAATAAAATGAAAAAAAAGGGAAGAAGAAGCTTAAGGGGATGTAGGTGAGGAAAGGCAGAGAAAAAGAGAGAAGTGAGATTTGGGGAAGGGGAGGGGAAGGAAATGGTTTCAATGGTATATCCACCATTTCCTTTCTTTTATATCTTTTTTTTTGTGTTTAAAAATTATTGGAAGAATTACAAAACTACCCCCAATTTTTTTTTTTTGTTACGTTACAATATTTCCTTTAAAAGAAATTTGTTATCGAATTTCAATCTAATTACTAACCTTGTGCTTCAAAAAGGATGTATGTATTTTTCTCGTGATAATGCCTTTAGGTTCTCATGTGGTTTCTTCACCAGATTGTCCTTGCTAAAAAACCTTTACAGATGCAACATCCTTAGATCATATACGCTCCACTTTCTTATCTACTATTGCCATAGGTTGCCACTATAGCTTAAGTTCTCATCAAGCCTCAACCGATTGGTGTTGTATGATGTGAGAAGAGTCATGGAAATATTTCAAGCATTGAAACATGAAAACTAGATGAACTCCTCGAAAGGTCTCGGTGGAATAGCTAGGCAATAAGCTACTTACCCTACCTTTTGCAATATCGCAACAAGTCCAATGAACCTTGACTTAACTTCTCTCCTCGCCAAATCTCAACAAGCCTTTCATGGGAGAAACTTGTAAAACATGTGTTCCCCACGCTAAACTCTAAAGGTCGATGTCTTTGATCTCGCATAAGATTTCTACCTGGCTTAGGTAGTTACCAAGCATTCTCTGATTAGCTTAACTTTCTTAATAGCTTCCTAAATCAAATTTGAACCTACAAGTTTGGATTCTCCTACTTTAAACCAACCAATTAGCGATCTACAACGCTGAATGGAGGTTGTTGTCAGATCTAGAATGCTTCAAAAAGATTCAATATAATATGCTTTAAATGACAATGTAACTAATTTAAAGAAAAGATTTTGAAGAACAACTAATGTCTACCTTGAGTTTCTTAACCTAGCATACAGTATCTCTCAATTGCATAACATGGACTTAAAGCGAGAACAATTTCACTTTGCATGTACAAACATGATTTATCTCATATAAAGAGATTTGACCTAATAGAAATGAACATTATATCAAGCAAAGTATGTATACATATCTAAAGATTAAAGGATATCAAATCAAGAACAAGAAACCAAGGGACAGGTCTTCAAAAAGTAGCATTGGACTTCAGAAAGTACACTTGAATTGAAGATATCCATCAAATTATCAAGCCAAAGTGTTCTACTATTTTTAATCGTTACACTGCAATGTTTTGTTTATCAACAAGCCATGATTGGAAGACAAGAAAACATAAGAATTATCAAGGAACTGATTCCATACTCTGTAAAGCTCACTTCACTATGGAGCAATCGAATGTCACCGAAAATGAGAAAATTTGAAATTCAAATTTGAATTTGAAAAGTCAAACCTGCAGACAGAACTGTGTGACATCTCTTTGCCTTCATGGTCAATTAGCCAAGCTTCTAGAAGAAAGAGTTCAGAAACCACGTTCAGAAAGTAAGAGTAGTTTCTGAAGAGACATCAGAAACCTCAACATTGCAATGGCTTCAGATTCGCCTCCGATAAATAGACAAAGCTACTCTTCTAGACTATTTTTCTAAGACATAAATGAATGATCAACACATGTCATTTAAAGATCTAATCAAAGGCAATGATCATAAGGAAGACCATCTTTTAATAAAGATGTTGTGCTCACACCTAAAGTGATTTTTTTTAACCCCGCTGCAAGAAGGGTAACTCTATGAAAATCTCTCCTCACATCTTGTAAGGTTCATCACATCATGTAATCAAATTCCTTACTTGTAAAATTCATCTTTCTACACTCTTAAATAGATATATTTTCTTCTTAGGAAGAAATGATGAAAAGAAGTCATTCAAGTTATCCTAGGTTATTCATGTAAGTTTTTAAGAAAACTTGAGTGTAGGTTAGTTTGAGTGGCAACCTAAACACAAACCTTTATATACTGAATCCAAAGAGTGATGTGTGTGAGATAGCTTAGGAGGCTAATGTAAAACTACTTGCAACATGACAAGAAGGTGTTCCCGCTGGGTCATGGTTTAGCTTGGAGAGGCAGTGAATAACTACTCAATTTGTAACAAGAGAGGTTGTCTACTTGTCACAGTGTTTCAAATTTTGAAGAGGCTGGTAAATAACTACTTAGTTCAGCTTGAACAAGCTAGTGAATAACTACTTGGTTTAGCTTGAAGACACTGGTGAATAACTACTTGGTTCGGCTTGAAGAGACTAGTGAATAATTACTTAGTTCAGCTTAGAGAAGCTGGTAAATAACTACTCAATTTGTGATAGTAGAGGTTGTCTACTTATCACATGTTTCAGCTTGGAGAGGCCAATGAATTACTACTTGGTTCAGCTTGTAGAGGCTGGTGAAAAACTGCTCAGTTTGTGATTGTAGGGGTTATCTAACTGTTACAAATGAGAGCTTGGGAAGATTAATGTAAAGACTATAATGCTTTTTCTTTCTCAGGTTGAGAAAGATAGTTTTAGTGAAACCTCAGCGAATGCTGAGTATTGGATATAGGTAGTTTTGGCCAAACCAGTATCAAATTATCTTTGTCAAATCTTCTTCTTTCTTAATCTCCTTTATTTTCTCTCCTGCTACGCTTTACAATTTAATATCTACTGAATAATGTTTGAGCTATTGTGTTATTTCTTATCCTTTGCTTCAGAGATCAACTTTCTAAAATAACTAATCTCATTTCCATTCCACTTCAAGCCTAATGCTTGATAATATCTTGTTAAATATTTCAGAAGAGAAAAAGAATAAGAGCTTGATTCAACCCCTTTCTCGTGCTCTTTTATACCTACAAGTGGTATCAAAGCAAAGCCTCTGAAGGGTTAAGCAATCCAATGATTGCAGAGGACAAAGATCTGAAGGACAAAATGGCATGAATCCATATAATAGAAAAATATTCTATTAACTAAACATATTGATTGATGAATCTCTCGGGACTTAATAAGGATTCTCATCAAGAGGAGTCCTAAGAAGCAGGTGGACAAGAACAGCAAAGCCAATAGTTTAGTTGATCTCCCAAGCCAAGCACCCACTGCATGTGCACTAAGTAGAATTGGATATGACAAAGTAATTGCTTGTGAAACAATAAAGGAATATAGGACAAACTATATATGCCGATGAAGATCTTAAACCAAAGTTTCTCAAACTCTTGTCCGTAGCTCTTTTGGATTTCTTAAAATCCACAAAAATGTGATCCCCAAATGCATAACGAATCTATAAATGTGAGCAAGCCTTTGACCCTAAAGTCATTATATCAGAAGTAGTGTATAGCTAAAACATTGAAAGTTGCTACGACATTCAATGAAGTGGAAGAATCTGATGAAAGATTTGAGATTCAAAATGGAGATGAGATCTCTGTATGCATGAGAAAATGCCAAAATCCTAAGAAGGCAAAGCCAAGGAAGGAAGAGACATCAATCTCAGAAAAGACAAAAAAGGGGCAAAGAAAATAATGAAAGAGCAACCAATTGACTGTAAAGGGTTTCCTAGCTACTAGGAGTATATCTGAAGATGAAAAGAATGGATCAGAAAGTCATGATGAGCTAGAGCATACTACAAGCCTATGATTCATGGTTTGTGTATGGTTCAACCTAAGATTGTAAGGTAAGAATATCTGAACTCAATCTTTCATATCACTTAATTACTTGCAGTGTATGATGAGTGGCTAGACGATTCTCAAGCTTATTCCTCCAAATATCTCAACCAATTAAGAAAACTTAGAAGGTTTCCTTGAGATTTGAATAAATCAAACCTGAAGCTACGAAGCTTAAGCTTAAGTGAGAAATATTACAAGGAAATTTTTTAAGTTCTATGCCTTAAAAACTGAAGCCTCCAAAAAATATGAGAAAGATGTCAAAAAGTTATTTCTGTATTTGGAAGGGCTTCACGGCTTCAGATATCTGAGCTAGAACATATGATAAATGATTCAAAAACCTTGTTTTTATGCTAAAGATCAAAGTCCATAGCTTTTAGAAACCAAGTTTGGGATATGAAGAGGAAATAGGAAAGAAAAAGCTATGCAACCATATCTAAGATCTATAAACCTTGTTTCTTGCACTCTCTGCCACAAAAAGAGATACTCATCTGATAAATAATTCTTGAGAAAGAATTCAGTTAGAAAGGTTGGGAAATCTTTTCCTCAAAAACTAATGAAAAGGACCCAAGAAAGTCTAGGTATCAAAATCAAAAACTATTCTTATTGTAGGTATGTCTAAAAAGGTTTACGCGCTGGAGTATCAAGGAACAAATGTATTTATGAACATTCTAGACACTCGTCCTGAACTTGAGAGTTAATCAGGAGCTTGAAGGATAAGAACTTAAAATATCTCAAGTATGATGATGAAAGAGTTTAAGGAGGATCTTGCTGATAATCCCGATGAGTTTGTAGAAAGCCTACAGAAAATAAGTCTCAAGGAAGTTCTAAGAAGCAAGCGGATGCAAACTAAACCATCAGAAAATGGACTCCAAAATATCAACTCTTCAAGAAGCTTGCTCAAAACTCCAAAGCAATTAGAAAGTAGCATTTCTGAGCATGAAGAAGAGGAATATGAAGATGAAGGAGAAGTTGAAGAACTTCAAAGCCACGTAAACTATAAGGAGTTTCGATATGATGACAGTTTCTCAAAATAGAGTTCTTGGAGACATTTCCAATGGTAGGAGAACTAGATCATTTCTTAGAAATATGTCAAATTGTGTTTTCATCTCCATCATAGAACTTGTATGCATTAAAGAAGTTTTGAGTGATCAAAGTTAGGTGGATGTTATACAAAAAGTGCCGACCAAGTCTGGGAAAGGCAAAGTTTGGATTACTTGTTGAATAACCATCATCAGTACAAAGAATATTCAAGAACAAGCTCAATGAAGCTAACACCATCATCAGAACAAAGCAAGATTGCTGCATAAGATTGTGATCAACAAGAGGAAATTGATTATGATGAAATCTTGCACCAAGTAGCTAGGCTTGAAGCTACCAGATTGTGACATGCTTTTTGCTACATTCAAGGAATTCACTCTTTACCAAACGGATGCTAAATCAGATTTCTAAATGGATTGCTCTTTGAGGAAGTATATGTAAAGCACTTTCTTAGTTTTGAGAGTGAAGATCTTCCCAACCATGTCTTCAAGCTAATGAAGGCTCTCTATAATAAAACAAGCTCCTCGAGCTTGGTATGATAGACTGAGCACTTTTTTGTTGAAGAATGGGTTTAAGAGAGGATATTGTGATGCTGACTTCATTGGAGATAGAGTTGAAAGAAAAGTATCAATGGTTGCTGCTATTTCTTTTGAAAAGCTTGATTGCATGGTCATGTAAGAAGCAAAATATAATTGCTTTATCTACTGTTGAGGCTGAATATGTAACTGCTGTAAATTACTGCACCTAAATCCTATAGATAAAGAACTAGCTATCAGATTATCACTTGAGGTATTCCAAAATCTCTATCTCTACTGTGATAATACTAGTGTTATTAATCTTGCAAAGAATCCTATCCAACACTCTAGATCTAAGGTATTGATGTTAAACATCATTTTATCTCTGAGCATGTCCGGAAAGGAGATGTTGAGTTAATGTTTATGAATGTAGATAACCAAGTGCCAAATATATTCACAAAGCCATTAGCCAAAGATCATTTTTGTTTTTTGAAAAAGCTTTTAATCAAGATAAGCATTTATGCACACAAACATGCATAGAAAGGTTCTTTACCTCAACATATATAATTTTTGCACATTCTAACATACGTCAAAACATCATCATACAAACAGTAAACACACCATGGCAAAATCTGAAAAGCATAGGTTCCAACTGAGCACATACAATCTCATCGCTTTTAAGACATATAAATTACTAGTTTCTTGGAATCGCTTTTTTAGGACTCTCTAAAACTCTTGTAAAACCATTTTACTTCATTAAAATCATTGTAAAATGAGGTATAAGGGCATGTGAGCTTATTTTAAATCGCTCAGAGTTGGAATTTAAAACATAAAATTTTTGCATTTGAAATCGTTTCTTGAGTTCACTCTCATGCGCTTTAAGAAAATCCTAAGACATAGGTTATTAGCACTTGTGACTAGATGAAACTTACCCCAATCTCATCATCATCACATGGCTCGAAATATGCATCCATGGGGATGTCTCCATAACCAAACTTTGACTTGAGATAAAAGGGCAAGTCTTTGAGCTCTAGGTTCTTTAAGTGATGACAAATATAAATAAATGTGCTATGCATTCCATTTTATTCTTTCATTAGAAAGTAAAGTGAGAGCTTCAAAGTAAATATGAAATGCAAGAACTTGAAATTAAATATGCAAGGCTTCTGGAAAGCAAATATGCAAGGCTCAAAGTTAAATATGCAAAAACTTGAAAGTAAATATGCAAGTTCTATTCTTTATTTTAGAGTGCTCTAGCTCCAACAATAATCGACTCTTAAAATGTCGAAATAGAAAGCGCTTGAGATTAATTAGGTGATATGCAAATTCTTGTTTTAATATTTAAGTTCTTAGGTGAGGACCTGAAATATAAACGTGAATGCAAAGCTTGAAACTTAAACGTGATAATGCAAAGTTCTTTCCTTAGATCCTTAGGAGTTTAGTGATGACATAGAAAAGTGAATATGAGATGTAAAAGAACTTTGAAATATAAATATGAGGTGCTTAGGGAAATATAAATATGCAAGTTCATTTTTACATCTTTACTGTAGAGCCTCTTGTAAGACTTTAAAGGAACATAAGCCTTAAAACTTATCATGACAAGATAAAGTGCTTTAGAGCTTCCTTGCACCAAGCAGCTTTACAAAGAAACCATATGGTGTGAACATCATCATCAAGCTTTAAGGAATGGATTAAAAAGAAAAGCAAATCATACACCAACTTTATTTTTAAGAATCAAAAAGGATCAAGTTAAAGAACCAATCTTGGGTTTTAAAACCATCTCACCATGTCTTTTATGAAAAACCAAAATATCAAAAGAAAAGAGACCATGGCCGTAAACCATGAAGAAGAAAAATATAAAACTTTGGTAAAACTCTAGAGGCCATAATCTTGATGATACATCACACCAACATCATGTGCTCATCCTGAGTCATTTCCCAACCAACTTAAGCCTTTAAAATCAAAGCTAAGACCAAGGAAAAAAGAAATGGAAACCGAAAGTCTGAAAAGAAATGGAAACTAGGAGCATGAAAAAGAAAAGGAAAAAATCTAAACATGCTTGGTCCAAAAACCAAGTTCCAAGCTCTAGAGGTATTACAAGTGAAGACATTCTCATGATCTACATCTTGAACCCTCATCATCAAGCATCATTTTCTTTTTAAAAGAAAGGCTCTAAGGTCGAAATCAAAGAGAAGAAAAAGAAGTTCTAAGAGCCAAGAGAAACTAGCAAAACTCATTTTTTGTCAAAACTTTAAAAGACAAACTTTTGAAGAACAAAATCCCTACCTAGGAGAGATTTAGGTTCAAGAAGATGAAGAAGAAGAAGAAGTTGAAGAAGAGGGAACTCTTGAAACTTGAGAGAAAAAGAAAGCCTTTGAGTGCTCTAGAAAAACCAAAACTTGCCAAGTGACTGTATATGTTCCAAGTTTACTCATGTATTCTATTTATAGAGAAACAAAACATGGAGAGGTGAGTGGAGGGAAGTGTGGCCAAAACATTGAGGGAAAAGGAGGGAAAATGTCTCTTGGTTGTGCCATTTCAAGGTGAGGTTGTAGGCATGGGTTTAGGCATGGGTTTAGGCATAGTTCTTGAGTGTATGAGTGAACAAACTTGTGAGGTGGCAGGGTATGAGGTATGCCACTTATAGGGAATCCAAGTGGGGAGGAAATTGTTTTATTAATTGTGGATTAGTGATGTGTTTAAGTGCATTTTTGGATTAGGCCTAAGATTATGAGTTTATAGTAAAATGTGTAAGTGAAAGGATAGGTAATTAAGGCTATGTAGGTTATGATTAGTGGGCATTCTAGCCTTTAGAGGAGTCTTCCATCTCTACGATCCCAGGCTTTCAATCATATCCTGTGGCTTCCTTTTTGAGGTGTATATGGTGAATAGTGAAAACACTATT
>JAVHNM010000243.1:0-13007 GCA_031216125.1 Dalbergia cochinchinensis
GGTCTTTATGAATATTTGGTTATGCCATTTGGATTCACAAATACACCAACCACTTTCATGCATTTCATGAATCATGTGCTTAGGAATCTTTTAGGAAAATTTGTTGTTTATTTTGATAACATCTTGATTTCTGAAAATCTTTTGATGAGCATGTAATGCATTTGAGGTGTGTGTTGGAAGTCTGAGACATGAACAATTGATGCTAAAATTGAGAAATGTACATTTTGTAAAGATCATGTAGTTTTTCTTGGTTTTATGATTAATTTTGTAAAGAACAGTGAGTGAAGTGAGGAGTTTCTATGGGTTAGCGAGCTTTATAGGAGGTTTGTGGGAGATTTCAGCACCATACCTTTACTATTGAATGAGATTGTGAAGAAAAATGTGGGATTCAAATGGGGAAAGGAACAACATGATGCATTTGACTCTTTGAAGGATAAGCTTATGCATGCACCCCTATTGTCACTTCCTGATTTTTCAAAATCTTTTGAGTTGGAGTGTGATGTATCTAATGTAGGGATAGTGGCTATTCTAATGCAAGAAGGACACCCTATAGCTTACTTTACTAAAAAGCTTAATGGTGCTAGTTTGAAGTATACTACTTATTATAAGGAACTATATGCTTTGATTAGGGCACTTCAAACTTAGAAGCATTACCTTCTTCCAAAAAGAGTTTGTGATACATTACGACCATGAATCATTGAAATACCTCAAGAGTTAAGGAAAATTGAATAAGAGACATGCTAAATAAGTTAAGTTCTTGGAACAGTTTGTAACACCCTAATTTTAACCCAACTTTCTAGAACATATTAGGTTAAACATTAGGCTATTACCTCATAGTCTCATCTTTTTCTTGAAAATATTTAGCGGAAATTATGGTAAATTTTTTTTTGAAAGTATAAAACAAAGTGAGAGCCGCGAACTTAACTATTCGAATAACAGAAACGTGAGACATGATTAACACTCATAGAGAGAACTCAAAAAGGAAAACATATAATAGTGGAGCAGAAATCATCATAACAAGAGAAACATTTCATTAATAATATATTTAGAGTACATAGGTAGTCATACCCGCATAGGTACAGGCAGAGCTTGTGATAAAGAAGAAATAAAATACAACAAGAAACACAAGTGTAGGGTTTATCCTTTCTAGTAAAAATGTTACCCTTTCTAGTAAGCTACGAGTATAAATCCACCACCCCTCCCAAAAGATACAGCCGAAGGGAATATCCTTGCAACGCTGGTGTACTCGAAAGCTCCACCAGGGTATAGTGCACCTCCCAGACTAGCGTGTCAATGAAGTCAACGAACATCGCCATCGCTCTCTGAAGATGTGACGGGAGAAGAGAGAGAGGAGTGAGAATTCTTAGTAAAGAATCTCAGTAGGAGTCTCCTATCCTAGGGTTACATCATTCACATCCCCAGGAACCTTGGGTTTATTTCATAAAGACAAGTGAGCATACATCAAGTTCATTTTAAGTTCTAAAGTGTATTTTAGCCAAGGTCCATTCATTTTAGGATGATCTTAATGTCATGAATGCAACATAATAAAGAATGTATGCGTGGCGCTACTTAATGCACATACATCAATCATCATCATACTTAGTGGTATTAAGTGGCAATTAGAACACATTCATATGGGACAAACTTAGTGACATAATCATAACCATAAAACTTCTCTTCCTTATGGGCCACCCTAAAAGACAATCGAGCTGGGGGTGCTACGGCCGGAACCGGTGTCACCCAGAGCGTGTCACATCTCTAGGTTATGAGCTCATACATTAACTAGTCGTCACTAGTTCTTGCCTACCATTTAATGATAGCGTATCATAAATCATAAATCCCGACTATCGTATGCGGGTTAGGGCAAATCTCTTAGGGGTGCTCGTGAGAAACGGTGTCACCTAAGAGTAAAAAAATGGGTACCGATGTCACATGAGTTCTATGGAGGTGCTCGGCCAAACCCGGTGTCATCCTAGAACCCATCTTAGTACCTTAATTTTCAAAATCTTTAAGTCCCCAAATTTGTCGGAAATTACAAGACACGATGGCATCACGAATTTCTTCCAAATTTGTTTTATGCCACATAAACATATATCCTCATGAATTCCTCATATGAATAACGTCATCATCCTTCACATAACATATGCATCATCGTAAAACATCTTAACATACCTTAGTATCATATAAATATCATTCTCATATTCTTAATGTCTTATGCATTGACCGCTATGGTCTTTAACTTACAGTCTAAGTTATGAATCATTCAAAGCTAACCTCTCGGGTACTTAGGAGGTTATGACTAAGTATATCTCTCTTCATACTATGGTCAAGAATATCTCTCAATCTCAAAGGTGCAGAATTCATAATTTCAACTTTACGGGTACCTAGGAGTCACGACAATGACCCTTTCTAAGTTGGGTTTGCTCCTAAGGCACCAAGATCAAGTCCTAAACCAATTATGAGTCATTTCTACACATTTAAACTAATTTAGAACCATGATTATCATTACTAAACCTTGCTGGACAGAATCCAGAAAATTCTAACATTAAGGGATCTAGAACTCTCAAATTAATTCTTTTCTAGTTTCTAACCTTTCTTATCTTTTACTTATGAGTTTTTCCATTGATCATACTTAAACATAAGCATGTTATCATCGTTAAAACAGCTCATACAGTGGCCAAACATAGCAAAGCGGAACCGAAACAACACTCTCCATACAAAGGCATAAAACATACTTTTTAAAGCACATAGGATACTAGTTTCTCTTGGAACCTTTTTAAAACCTTCAAAACTCTTATGTAAACATTTTTAACATCTAAAATCATCAAGATATTTATAAGGGCAGTAGCTAAGTTGAATTTCTTTCAAGAAGGTACTAAATCCATAAAACTTAGTTCTATATGTTCTTTGAATCCACATAGACTTAGAAAAATTATAAAGCATAGCTTATGGGCATTTGTGATCAAATGAAACTTATCCTAAGTTCATTCATCTCACTTAGCCGAAGTGGGCATTCTAAGAGAATGCTTTCCATGTCTAACTCTCATTTGAGACCTTGGGAAAAATCTTTGAGCTCTAGAGCTTTAGGTGATGACAAATCATAAACATGCCATGCACTTCATTTTTATTGTTCATTAGGGAATTAAAGTGAGAACTTGAAAAGTAAATAGCTCAAAATAAATATGAGATGCAACTTGTTATTATCTTGGATTTTAAGTGATGACTTGAATAATAACCGTGAAATGCAATGCTTGGAAATTAAATATGAATATGCAAGTTGATTTTTAGTCTTAGAGCATTAGCGATGACATATAAATAAATCATGCTATACAAGGCATAAACTAAATATGAATGCAAGTTCATTTTTGGTTTAATAACTAGAAACTTGTCCAAGACTTTATTCACAACCCCAACATAGTCTCATCAAGTCAAGAGAATGGAACTAAAAAGAAATCTCCATATTTTCAAGAAAAGGAATTATGGCCGAAATCATGAGGCCAAGAGAAAGTAATCCATATTCCTTTTTGAAATCATTCTTATTTTCTTAAGTTGAAAACTTTAGTGAACTTCATAGCATAATAATAAAAACTAAAGAAAACTCAAGCTTTAGGGGTCTCGTTATGATGAACACATAGTCATCATCTAGAGGTCCCCATCATCAAGCCATCATGTATGAGTTTAAAGGTCATGAAAGCCAAAAACTCAAGAAGGAAACCAAGAGAGTTTTAAAAAGAAATTCCAAGAGGTAGCTAGAGAAAAACTCATTTTTCATGGAAATAAGATGCAAAGAAACACTCCTACCTAGAGTAAAGAGCTTGAACTTTGAGAGAAGAAAACAAGATGATGAGCTCCTCCAAAAGGCTTGATGTTTTTCGGCCAAGGGGAGATAAAGGAGGTTAGAGTTGTGTTTGAGGTGAGGTTGTGTTTGAGATGAAATATTTGAGAGGTTTGATGGTGATTCAAGGTTATGGGGTGATGTGTGAAGGTTATGAGATGATGATGATGAAGTAAAGAGATGAAAAAGATGAAGATGAAAAAGAAAGGAACTCTTTGGGACTAGAGAGAAAGAAAGAAACTAGCAAGACTACTCTAAGCTTTAGCAAATGCTCAATGTGCATCCAATGCTAAGACAAGCTCCTATTTATAGAAAAACAAAGTGATAGGTGAGAGAATGGAAAGCATGGCTGATGGTAAGAAAGAGAAAATATCTCTTTGATGGTGTCATACAAGCATGGTTTGAAGCATGGAGCTCATGACACAAGGTATGGCTTCAAGCATGGGTTTTTGAGTGATCTTTTCTTTAAATTGTGGATGAAATTAGGCTTCTAGAAGACCAACATGGCTGGAAGTTTTTCAGCCACAAATAATTGAAGGGAATGATTTATTTTACTTGGTTATTCATTTTGGAAAAGCAAGCTTGATTGAAATTATGACAAGGCATAACAAGTAAGATGATTTGAGGTGATTTTCCTTTAAGTTTGAAATGAAATAATTCATGAAAATGGGGGATGATTTTCGGTCAGATTTGGGCAGCAAGGAGAGAGGAAAAATCTTCCATGTAATTGGGTGCTAATGATAGGATTAAGTGTAGGTTAGTTTAGGTACAAGGTTAGGAGTAATTAAGCTTAAGTTTAGGTAACTAAGCATGTGTATTAGGAATTTTATGACAAGGTTAAGAGTGCTCTTACATCATTAGAGAATTTAAAACTCATTTGTGAATAAACAATGTGTATCACAATCCCATGATTTAAGGAAAGAGAGAGAAAACACTATTTGCACACTATTCATTGATTCCTACACTCAAAGTCCTTGAATTTAAAGATAGGGTTTTAAGTTTATCTAAGCAATTTTAGGTTCTAATCATCCTTATTAAATTATTTTGACCTTAGATTAATTATGGAAATTAATTAACCTTCGATTAGAGCCTAATATTGCTTAGGTTTCGCTTAACCGTGTGATTAGGTGTAAACATACGAAACTACGGGCAAAACCGTAATTTTGCACTTATTTTGCCCAGGACCTCCGGGACCAAAACTGAGACCACAGAAAACAGAAAAACATCTTTTAAAACCATCTGGAGAGGTTTCGGGTTCATCCGGCACTTGCAAAAGGGTAAAACGCCACAGGGGCGTTTTGGTCATTTTGACCTGAAAACTCGAAAAATGAGGTAAATATTTCCGCTAAATATTTTCAAGAAAAAGATGAGACTATGAGGTAATAGCCTAATGTTTAACCTAATATGTTCTAGAAAGTTGGGTTAAAATTAGGGTGTTACATTATGGTATCAGAGCAGTTCGATTCTCACGGAGCCTGAGGATTGGACTGACCATGCTTTAGAAGCATGATACGATAGTTATGTCATGTGTAGCGCTTGATAGAGATAAGCTATAGGATTAGAGATGCATGACTTACATTTGCTTGCAAGTGCCATGGTAACTAGCTCATTTTGCATGAATATTGAGCCTGATCAACTTGATGTTCATTGTCTTATGTGTTTAGGGACCAATGGCACCGCGACGACAGCCTAGGACTATGCCCAATCTTTGATCAAGACAATGCAAACCGCGTTTCTTTGACCGCAAATGGCAACAGCCATGGCACGATTTTTGATCGAATGGATCAGCGTGAGAATGCTATACTGCTCCCCCTCGCTGAGGTGATTGAGTAGGCACGCCATTGAGGATTCGCATGAGCAAACCGCCTTTGCCTTTAGGGAGCCATGGACCCGACAAGGCCGAGCGAATGGATCAAGAATATGGAAAAGATTTACTCTGTGATTGCACCTTTCGAGGAAGCGGTGACTTTCACCTCCTACATAATGGAGTCCGATCTGAGGTTTTGGTGGGTGACCGGCACCGAAGGATGCTTGAAGCCGCCCGTACGACTGACCATCAAGCTGAGGCTATTCAAGACTTACTTCTCACGAAGTACTTTCCGAGTCCGTAAGAAATGCTAAGGATATACAATTCATGCAGTTGACCAGGGAGGTCTACTGTGGCACAATACACTGCCAAGTTCGAAGAACTGATCAAGTTCTCTCGGGTGTTCCAAGGGAACCCCGATGAAGTATGGAAATGTGTGAAATGTCTGAGGCCGGTCTCAAAGCGGAGTTAAACCGCCGTTGCTCATATGGAAATCAGGATTTCCCAATCTTTGATCAACAAGTGTCGGATTCTGGAAGAAGGCCAGAAAAAACTCAATGCCACGAGGGCGGAAAGAGCCAAGGGGTTGGGACCACAAACCCCAAGGTTCAAACCGCAACATCAGAACCAATCAAGGAGCCACTACACTCCATACAACAACAACAACAATAACAACCAATTCAAGCCACAACAACAACAACTACAAAGGTCTCCCTACAACCAACAATCCAAACAGAACCAAAGGCCCCCATTCAAAAACAACGGCCAGAGGAATAGCAATCACCAAGGAGGACAAGGCGGTCCTCGAAATAGCAATAGCCAAGGAGGGGCAAATGGAGCTAAGAATAAGGCGTACCAAGGGACCCCGCCACCTCTTGAGTTTCGCAGCAATTTGCTTGTATGCCCTCAATGCGGGAAAAATCATGGGAACCGCCCATGCCTAGCCGGCGTAATATGCATTTCAAGTGTGGCAAGTCTGACCACTCGCAAAGATCGCACGATGAGAGGGCCATCAAGCCGGGACCCCCGTCCACAACACCAAGGAAGAGTCTTTACCCTCAACGCCGAAGATGCCGAGGAAGTCTAACGACCTCATCGAAGGTAAGTGCGAACTTAATGGTAGGACCTTAACTGTACTTTTTGATTCTGGCGCTACTCATTCCTTCATTTCACTTGCTAGTGTCGAGTCTTCAAATTTGAAAGTCTCTAAACTTCCCTTTGATCTCATTGTTTCTACTCCTACAAATCACATGTTATTAATACACTGCCATTGTTGCACAGAAGCTTGTCATCTTGTAGTGGAAAATAGGTCTTTTATCATGGATTTTATTTGTTTACCCCTGAAAGACATAGGAATCATCTTAGGCATGGATTGGGTTCACGCCAACCGTGTGTTGTTAGATTGTGGAACCCAAACAGTAGTCTTTCCTTTTCTTCCCAAAGATATCACTCAACCTTAGGTTATACCTAAACTCCGTAGAAGTCTTCTGTGGTGGGGAGAAAACTAAGGGATATGTTCTCCTAGCCGCCTGCGATGTAGACTTTGAGCAAAACATAGATGAGATACCTGTGGTAAGAGACTATCCTGAGGTATTCCCAGAGGAAATACCCGAATTCCCTCCCGAAAGAGAAGTAGAGTTTTCCATAGAACTAGTACCCGGAACGGGACCGATCTCTATAGCCCCATATAGAATGTCACCTTTGGAGTTAGCTGAGTTAAAAACCCAGTTAGAGGAGTTATTGGAGAAGAGATTCATAAGGCCGAGTGCTTCGCCTTGGGGTGCTCCGGTCTTATTTGTAAAGAAAAAGGATGGAAGTATGAGAATGTGTATAGACTATAGGCAATTGAACCGAGTGACCATAAAGAATAAGTACCCGTTGCCTAGGATTGATGATCTTATGGACCAGTTGAAAGGAGCTGTAGTGTTTTCTAAGATTGATTTGAGGTCCGGTTACCATCAGATTAGGGTTAGAGATTTGGACATTCCAAAAACGCTTTCGAACTTGGTATGGACACTTTGAGATTCAATGTGATGTCGTTTGGTTTGTGAATGCTCCGCATGCTTTTATAGATTACATGAATAGGATCTTTCGACCCTATTTAGATCAGTTCGTGGTTGTGTTCATAGATGATATTCTCATCTATTCGAAGACCCATGAGGAGCATGAGCGTCATTTAAAGCTGGTTTTAGAAGTATTAAAAGAAAAGAAGCTATATGCCAAGCTTTCTAAGTGTGAATTCTGGTTGGATGAGGTGAAATTCCTAGGACATGTTGTGTCAAAGGTGGCATATTTATCGACCCAAGTAAAATAGAGTAGTAATGAATTGGGATAGACCAACCTCCGTGGTGAGATTAGAAGCTTTTTGGGGTTAGGTGGCTATTATCGTAGGTTTATCAGAGGATTTTCCCAGTTAGCCCTACCCTTGACCAAGGTCACTAGGAAGAATGCCCCGTTTGAGTGGAGCCCGAGTGTGAAAAAGAGTTTCCTAGAGCTTAAGGAAAAGCTCACCTCAACCCCGCTTTGGTATTACCTGACCCCAATGTGCCCTTTGAGGTATATTGTGGCGCGTCAAGCAAGGGTTTAGGTTGTGTGTTGATGCAAAATAGGCAAGTGGTAGCCTATGCATCCAGACAACTCAAGCCTCACGAGGTAACCTACCCCACCCATGACCTAGAACTAGCAGCCATCGTTTTTGCCCTTAAGATATGGAGACACCATTTTATATGGTGTAAGGTTTGAAGTTTTCTCCGATCATAAGAGTCTCAAGCATCTCTTTGATCAAAAGGAGTTGAATATGAGATGGAGGAGATGGATGGAATTCCTCAAAGATTACGATTTCGGCTTAAGTTACCACCCCGGCAAGGCTAATGTACTGGCCGATGCCTTGAGTCGAAAGTCGTTACGTCTGTCTTGTATGATGATCAATGAAGTTGGGTTAATAGAGCAGTTTAGGAATATGAATTTGGGGATGGCAACAACGGAAAATGGCATCGTGATGAGCCATCTCAGGGTGAGGAGTGCGTTTAAGCAAAGGATTATGCTTGCCCAAAGAGAAAATGAGGACTTTATGGAGACAATAGAGGCGGTTAAGGCCGGAAAATTGAAGGAGTTTTGAGCAAGGCCCCGACTGGTTGTGGAGAGTATGAGGCGGATCTGTGTACCACATGATGGCGACCTCCGAGAGAAAATCTTGGAGGAGGCTCATAAGAGCCACTTTGCCATCCATCCTGGTGCCACCAAGATGTATCAGGACCTGAAGAAGATGTTACGGTGGCGGATTGAAAAAGGATGTGGTCGCTGGGTGAGTAAGTGTTTGATGCGCCAAAGGTAAAGATCGAACACCAAAACCTTCTGGCATGTTGCAACCCCTCAATTCCCGAGTGGAAGTAGGAGAGTATATCAATGGATTTCGTGTGGGATTGCCAAGGACCCAAGCCGCCCATGATGCCGTATGGGTAATCGTGGATCGACCGACCAAGTCGGCTCACTTTCTACCTATTAGTCACGTACTCATTGGATAAATTAGCTCGACTTTACATCCAAGAAATAGTGAGGCTGCATGGAGTGCGGTCGGCGATAATCTCGGATCGAGATCCGCGGTTTACGTCACGTTTTTGGGGAGCTTTCCAAAAGGCATTTGGTTCGAAGCTGTGCTTAAGCACGGCCTACCACCCACAAACGGATGGCCAATCTGAGAGAACCATTCAAACCCTAGAAGATATGTTGAGAGCACATGTGTTTTAGATCGGAAGGGGAGTTGGGATAAGTACTTGCCTTTGATCGAGTTTGCGTCTAACAGATTATCACGAGCATCGATATGGCACCCGTGCACGGCGTCGTATGGAAGGAAGTGCCAATCACCTTTGTGTTAGTGCGAGTGCAGGGAACAAAGTGTCTTAGGACCCGATGTAGTGAGGAAACAGCGGAGCAAATCAAAGGATTAGGGATAGAATCTTAACCGCTCAAAGTCGGCGAGAAAAGCTACAGCCGGACAAAGGCGTAAGCCCTTGGAATTCAAGAGGGAGAACATGTATTTCTAAGAATCATCCCCACTACAGAATAGGTAAGAGCCATGAAAGTCAAGAAGTTGAGTCTAGATTCCTCGGTCCTTTTGAAATTCTTCAGAGAATCGGATCAGTAGCCTATAGAATAGCTCGCCACCTAATCTGTCAAACCTTCATGACGTCTTTCCACGTCTCTCGATTCTTGTAACTCTGAGTTCGACCCTAGCCATGTCTTAGAGCGAACATGTCTGATTAAGGGGAGGACACGACATTCAAACTACCACCAAGCGAGAATCGTGGACCAAGGTGTTAAGCAGTTGAGGAATAAGTCATTCCTTTGGTGAAGGTCGCATGGGGATGAGGAAACACCGAGGAGTTTACATAGGAACTTAAGTCGAGATGAAGTCAAAGTACCCGAATTATTCTAAGTACTAATTTGAGGCGAAATTCTTTTTAAGGAGAGAGCAATGTAGCTGCGATTTTGCGCTAGAGTGAAAATGACCAAATGCCCTGAAGTCATTATCGACCGGATTCGAGGAAAGCCAGTCCAGCGATACTCGAAGGGCAAACTCAATGTTGGAAGGGGATTGGATGACTTGTGTTTCTTTTCAGGGATCAAAAATCTCATTTTGAGTTTTCAGTCAAAATGACCAAAACGCCCTGTGGCGTTTACCCTTTGCAAGTCTTTGGATGAACCGAAACCTCTCTAGATGGGTTTAAAAGACGTTTTTATGTATTCTGTGGTCTCAGTTTTGGTCCCGGAGGTCCCGGGCAAAATAAGTGCAAAATTATGGTTTTGCCCGTAGTTTCGTATGTTTACACCTAATCACACGGTTAAGCGAAACCTAAGCAATATTAGGCTCTAATCGAAGGTTAATTAATTTCCATAATTAATCTAAGGTCAAAATAATTTAATAAGGATGATTAGAACCTAAAATTGCTTAGATAAACTTAAAACCCTATCTTTAAATTCAAGGACTTTGAGTGTAGGAATCAATGAAAAGTGTGTAAATAGTGCACAAATAGTGTTTTCTCTCTCTTTCCTTAAATCATGGGATTGTGATACACATTGTTTATTTACAAATGAGTTTTAAATTCTTTAATGATGTAAGAGCACTCCTAACCTTGTCATAAAATTCCTAATACACATGCTTAGTTACCTAAACTTAAGCTTAATTACTCCTAACCTTGTACCTAAACTAACCTACATTTAATCCTATCATTAACACCCAATTACATGCAAGATTTTTCCTCTCTCCTTGCTGCCCAAATCTGACCGAAAATCATCCCCCATTTTCATGAATTATTTCATTTCAAACTTAAAGGAAAATCACCTCAAATCATCTTACTTGTCATGCCTTGTCATAATTTCAATCAAGCTTGCTTTTCCAAATGAATAACCAAGTAAAATAAATCATTCCCTTCAATTATTTGTGGCTGAAAAACTTCCAGCCATGTTGGTCTTCTAGAAGCCTAATTTCATCCACAATTTAAAGAAAAGATCACTCAAAAACCCATGCTTGAAGCCATACCTTGTGTCATGAGCTCCATGCTTCAAACCATGCTTGTATGACACCATCAAAGAGATATTTTCTCTTTCTTACCATCAGCCATGCTTTCCATTCTCTCACCTATCACTTTGTTTTTCTATAAATAGGGAGCTTGTGTTAGCATTGGATGCACATTGAGCATTTGCTAAAGCTTAGAGTAGTCTTGAATCACCATCAAACCTCTCAAATATTTCATCTCAAACACAACCTCACCTCAAACACAACTCTAACCTCCTTATCTCCCCTTGGCCGAAAACATCAAGCCTTTTGGAGGAACTCATCATCTTGTTTTCTTCTCTCAAAGTTCAAGCTCTTTACTCTAGGTAGGAGTGTTTCTTTGCATCTTATTTCCATGAAAAATGAGTTTTTCTCTAGCTACCTCTTGGAATTTCTTTTTAAAACTCTCTTGGTTTCCTTCTTGAGTTTTTGGCCTTCATGACCTTTAAACTCATACATGATGGCTTGATGATGGGGACCTCTAGATGATGACTATGTGTTCATCATAATAGAGACCCCTAAAGCTTGAAGTTTTCTTTAGTTTTATTATTATGCTATATGAAGTTCACTAAAGTTTTCTAACTTAAGAAAATAAGAAATTGATTTCCAAAAAGGAATATGGATTACTTTCTCTCTCTCGGCCTCATGATTTCCGCCATAATCTCCTTTCTTGAAAATATGGAGATTTCTTTTTAGTTCCATTCTCTTGACTTGATGAGACTATGTTGGGGTTGTGAATAAAGTCTTGGAGCCGAGCTCTAGTTATTAAACCAAAATGAACTTCAGCATTCATATTTGGTTTTATGCCTTGCATAGCATGATTTATTTTTATGTCATCGCTAATGCTCTAAGACTAAAAAATGAACTCTGCATATTCATATTTAATTTCCAAGCATTGCATTTCACGTTTATTATTCAAGTCATCACTTAAAATCCCAAGATAATAACAATGTTGCATCTCATATTTATTTTGAGCTATTTACTTTTCAAGTTCTCCACTTTAATTCCCTAATGAACAATAAAAATGGCCAAGTGCATGACTTTATGTTTATGATTTGGTCATCACCTAAAGCTCTAGAGAGCTCTCAAAAGATTTTTCCCAAGGTCTCAAATGAGGAGTTAGACATGGGAAAAGCATTCTCTTAGAATGCCCACTTCGAAGCTATGTGAGATTGAATGAACTTAGGATAAGTTTCATTTTGATCACAAATGCCCATAAGCCTATGCTTTATAATTTTTCTAAGTCTATGTGGATTCAAAGAACATATAGAACTAAGTTTTATGGTTAGTACCTCTTGAAACAAATTCAACTTAGCTACTGCCCTTATAAATATCTTTGATGATTTTAGATGTTAAAAATGTTTTACAAAAGAGTTTTGAAAGGTTTTTAAAAAAGGTTCCAAGAAGAAACTAGTATCCTATGTGCTTTAAAAAGTATGTTTTTATGCACTTTGTATGGGAGTAAGTTGTTTCGGTTCCGCCTTGCTATGTTTGGCCATCGCATGAGCCGCTACATTTAACTTGATGATAACATGCTTATGTTTAAGTATTGATCAATGGAAAAACTCATAAGTAAAAGATAAGAAAGGTTAGAAACTAGAAAAGAATTAATTTGAGAGTTCTAGATCCCTTAATGTTAGAATTTTCTGGATTCTGTCCAGCAAGGTTTAGTAATGATAATCATGGTTCTAAATTAGTTTAAATGTGTAGAAATGACTCATAATTGGTTTAGGGGACTCTGATCTTGGTGCCTTAGGAGCAAACCGAACTTAGAAAGCGGCTATTAATGTGGACTCCTAGGGTACCCGTAA